>JAMFTM010000181.1:0-89814 GCA_023522825.1 Diaporthe ampelina
TTAATATCCTAAGTATATTAGGTTACTTATAGCTACTATTAAAGACTATAATCTTACTCTACTAGTAGGGGTATATTATAGTTATAACTTAGGCTATTATTAATTATTTATATAAGTAGAATATTAGTATATTTATTAAAGAGAATCTTAGTATACTAGGGGTGGATAAGTAATATATTTAGATATAAACCTTAATAGCTATAGGGTTACTAAATATTTTTAACTTTTAAAGGAATAAGGTAAAACTACTATAAGTTACCCCTTCCCTAGGCTACTACTAACCTTAGCTATAATTAAGCTAAAATAATATTTTACTTATATTATCTAGTATTACTATTTATACTATTATAGTAGGTAGAAATTTACCCCTACCTACTTATAATTAAAAGTATAATAGTAGTAATCCTAAGTTTAAATATCTAACCCCTTAGTACCTATTATATAATAAGAGTCTATAATATGTACTAGCCTTATTATAAATAGATAAGGATAATATTATATTTATAAATTAAATAATTTACCCTCTTTAGTAATAAATATTAGGTGGCTTAAATATATATATAAATTATAATAAGTTACTATTATAATATTAATTTAATATTTAATAATAGGGTTATATACTTAGTAGAAACTATTATATAATACTACTATTAAGTCTTTATTAGAAATAAGTATATATTTAATATTTATTATTACTATTATACCTAAGTATTACCCTCTTTATATAAGAGGATTAACTTACCCCCCCCTTCTTTCTTACTTCCTATAGTAAATATACTACTAATATTAATATAATTATAAGGACCTAATTTAATAGTATAATAATAGTAATAAATAGTAGGTAGGGTAATAAAGCTTACCTAAATAAAATAATTAAGATACTTAATAGTTAAGAGAATAGTATACTCTCTTATAATAATAATATTATAGTGGTTTTTACTACTTTATTATATTTCTTTAAGTATATTATTATCTTAGACTTAGGAATAAAATAGTATTTAAACCTAATAAAACTATTATATAATAATAAGATTAAGGACCTTACCTTATTTATTAAAATACTTTAATATATCCTAGGAGAAATTATTATATTATTTATTAATATTACTAATAGTATAATTAAATTATATATAAATTTAGGTATAACTATAAGTATTAATTAGGGAAAGGTAAGAAATAAGTAAGGCTACCTACCTACTATAAGAATCCTATTAAAACTAATTATATATAGAAATAATATAATTAATTATAAGATATTAATATAATTTAGTAATATAATCTTAAATATTATAAAGGATTTTATAAACTTAATAGGATAACCTCTTAAATATATTAAGGCCTATAGGTATATAAAGAGGGTTATATTTTTAGTTACTAATAAGTAGACCTTTAATAGTAAGTCTTTAATTAATAATAAGATAAAGAGATAATAAATATTAGTATATATTTTAATAGTTAACTTTAAGCTTTTTACTAAAAAAGTAAAATAAGTATTTACTACTATTAATAATAAATAGGACTTACTATTAATTTTAGTAAAATTACTTAAAGTAATTAATAAATTTTATAAGTTATATATAAAAAAGGTTAAAATTAAATATACTTATCTTATTAAAGTCTATAAGATCCTTAATAATATTATAAATATTATATATTCTTTTTATAACCCTATAAATAAAAATTAAACACTAAGCCTTACTATATTCTATTAGTTTACTAAAATATACTAACTTATTAAGTAGGAAAGTAGGCTTAACTTAATTAAGATACTTTATAATAATCTTAATAAAGTTAAGAAATAATTTAATAAGAATAAGATTTAAATTAGTTTACCTATAAAGGAGTTATATAAAAAATTCCTTATAGTATTTAAAGATATATTTAAAAACTTAATAAGTTAGGATATTTATATATATATAAATTATTAAAAGAAATACTTTAATATAGTTTTTAGCCTAATCTTTTTAACCCTAAGGACTATAGACTATCTAATATAACTTATTAAATTATAAATAAATATTATTATATATATCTAAGAAAAACACACCTTAGAGTATAATTTAAAACTTAAAATATTAATAAACTTAACTAGCTTTAGTAATACTCTATTAGAGGTATAATAAGTATTAAATATCCTCTCCTACTAATAATATATATAGTATAAAATAATAGAAGTATCTTAGACTATTATATATATTTATTATTATCCTAAACTATTAGCTAGGTCTAAATATAAAGCTAAGGGTAAAACTAAGATAAAGAGTTTATTTAATAATAATATACCTACTTATAAGCTAGTAAATATAGTTAAATTAAAGGATAATTATAAATTAGTAAAGTATAGGCTAAATAGAATAGAGGAATTATTCTAAGCTATTATATCCTATAGTAAATAAATTATATACTTATTAGAGAGCTACTTCCTTACTAGTATTATATATTAGTAATAATTTAAAGTACTACTTATAATTAAGAAAGTCTTAAATTATAAAAAGAAGTATCTAATAGTATATTTTATCCCTAATAAAGGTGAGAATAATATATTAAAGATTAGACTTAAAAAAATATTTTAAACCTACTAGAAGTTTTATACTAATAATAAATAAGATAAGGATATAAAAAGTAGCTTTTAAAAGCTATTAACCCTATCTAATAAAAAGTATATCTTATTATAACTTAGATTTAAAATAAATACCCTAAATATATATTATAAGTATATCTTAATATTTTACTACTTTTATAATAGAGGTATTATACTAAAGATTAGAGTTTTATATACTATATATAGTACTTATATTATACTCCTCTAAATACTTTATAAGAAGCTTTTACCTAACTCTAATATAAACCTATTTAACTTAATTATTATTATAAGGTATATCTTTTAGAACTATATTATATTTAAGTTAATAAGTAATAAAATTAAGAAGTTAGTAGTAAATAACCTTCTAGGGAAAATTAGAGCTATATTAAGTAAGATAGAGGTTAGGGGGAAGCTTATAAAGGCTACTATATTATAGTACTATCCTTTATTTAGTTCTAACTTATTAAACTTAAAGATTAAGATTAGGCTAGGAAGGTAACTATAATATAAGATAAAGCCTAACTTACCTAAAGAATATAGGAAAAATAATCTACTAAAAGAATTAAGTATAGGTTAATATATCTAATATATAGGATATAATTAGCTAGGAGAGGTAAATAACTAAATAAGAAAGAGGAATAAGTACTATTAGTATAATATATAATAGTATTAATATATATATAATTACCTTATAATATACTAGAAATATTTATTACTTCTAATAATATAATATAAATTATCTTATAATAAGAATATAAGTAAAATAATTTATAACCCTTAAAAGTTATATCTAATTATAATTAATCTTATTATATTAAAATATAAACTTATATTAGAATAAGTTTATTATATTAGTATAATTATATTAATAACTTATTTAAGATATTAACTATATAATTATAAAGAATTTAGTATATTTATATAATAAATAATATATATAAACTTAAGCTAATAACCCCTACTATATATTAGAATTATAATTAATATTAGAGTTATAGCTAAAGAGACACTAATAAGGATCTAATCTCTAATAATAACTAACCCTTATTTCTATCTTAATATAAAAGCCCTACTATATATTATAACTATAAGTAAACTACCTAACTAATACTTTAGCTATATATTAGTATAAAGGTAATATATATACCTAAATAGTATATAAGTACTAATTATAAATAAGTTATATTTAAATTAAATTAATAAATAAGATACTCTAGGGTAGTCCTCTTTTTACCCCTAATACTTAAATTAATAAGTAAAACCTAACTAACTAAGATATAATAACTAATTAAAAGTATTAATTTAATATTATCTTACTTACTTTTATTAATATCCTCTACTAATATAATTATTACCTATTATAATAATAAAATTTATATTATTAGTAGCTTTAGCCCTAGGCCTATACTAATAGGGTATAATTCCCCTAGATATTATAATTCCTTAAGATATATTAACTTATAACTAATCCCTAACTCCTATTATATATACCCCCCCCCCCTAATAATATTAGAAATCTTTAACTAAAATAATATAATCCTATTATAAAGCTAATTAGTAGGTATTTAAAGTTTAAAATATACTTTATAAATTATAAAGTAGTTATTATAACCTTTAATTTAAAGATAATTATAAGTACTTACTAATATAAATATCTCCTAAGAATTATCTTAATTATTAGACTTATTAATAATAATATAAATTATATAACTTTATAAGCTAAGTAATTATTAGTATTATTAAGTTATAAAGTCTTTTAAGCTTTTCCTAAACCTATAGAACCCTTATTAGCTATATAAGAGAGGTAAGAATATTTATAATATAATCTACTTAGTCTTTATAATTATTAATAATATTAATAAGATTTTAAATACTAATAGATTAGTTATAGTATATATTTTAAGGATAGAGTATTAGGATAAGTTTAGTTTCTACTAGGCCTACTTATATAGTAGTTATTTTAATTATATTAATTAAGCCCTAGATATAGTTAATTATTATTTAAGAAAGATTATTACTTTAAGATTTAGAGGAAAAAATATTTAAGGCTAAGCTTTTTACCTAAGAATAAGGAGACTTTTAATTTAATCTAAATTATATAGAATTAATAAGAACTATTAGTATAGTTTTATACCTATATCTAGGCTTAACCCTACCTAGGTAATTACTAAAATAAGAGGTCTTAAAGAAGAACTAAATTATAAATTAGCTATTAGGGCTTTATTCTTATTCTTCTTTAGAAATTCTAATATAAATATATATATATACTAAAAAATATATTATAAAAGGTATTCCTTAACTTAATTATCTTTATATAAACTTTACTTAAGGCTTTACTTATTAAAAGCTAGGTAGGTTTAGCATTATTATTCCTACTTTTATAGTTTTATTTATACTTTTAGTTATATTAACTAATTTTTTAATTATAAAACTATAATAATTATAATTTAACTCCTTTTTAGCTACTTCCTTATTTCCAAAATAATAGTTCCCCCTTTAAATATCTAAGCTATTACTACTAAGAAGATTAGTAGAAATCTAGTTTTATATTAATTAGGCCACTCTTATTTAGCTATATATTAACTTCTTTAAAAGTAATAAACTTTAACTAACTACTCCTAAGTATTATAGGGTTATACTATAAATAATTATATAATTTCTAAGTTAGTTTAATACCTAGAAGCTATTATAATAAATAGGTAGGTATTTATATATATTAATTATACTAATAGTATATATTATATATAGGTATAAGGTACTTAAGTAGGTAAGGTAGGTCTAAGGTTACCCTTACTTAATTAGGTAATTTAGCCTAATTATAAATCTTATAAATAGTAATAATAACTAGGGGCCCACCTATATAACTATTACTATATATTAAATTAATACTAATATATCTAATTAAATTAAAGCCTATAAGTAGTAGTTTATTTTAGTACTTTAATAGTTTTATATAAGTTAATAATAAAATTATATTAAAATATTTACCTTTAAAGCTATATAAGTAGGAGAATATATTATTATATTATTCTTCTTATAACTAAAGATCTAAAATCTACCTATATAATACTTTATACTAAGTTCTTTAATAAGGGTAAGTAGTATATTAAGTATATAAGAAGATATATATAGTATCTACCTTACCTTAATTATTATTATATATTTACTTATTAGCTCCTCCCTTAATCTAACTATATTATATTAGCTTATAGTTTATACTTTATAATAATAATACTAAGGTTTACCTTAGGAAGGATAAATATAATAATTACTCCTTTTATTATTAGTAAGTATTTATTTTATTATTTACCTTTTTTATTAAATATGTTTTCCTATAGCCCTTATACTTAGATATTACTATTTATACTAATAAGAGTAGAAATTTAATTAATTATATAATAAGAATAAAAGAGGAGGGTAATTTACTTTATAATATAAGTTATATATAATAAATAACCTATAATTAAGCCTATATAAATATTAGGTTAGCTAAATCTAATAGAATAAATAATTATAGGGAGTAAATATTTATTAAAAAGCTAAAAAAGAAGAAGAACTTTAAATTAATACTATTATTAATTAAAGACTTATAATAGTTATATAATTATAACTTATATATTCTAATTACCTTTATTACCTTATATTATACTTATATCTACTCTAAGCTAAGTATAATAAAGCTTAGATATAATATAGAAGTATAATATTTTATTAATATTACTAAGATATTTTAGTAGATTATAAGAGAAATTATTATTATTTCTATAATTATTTATAATAATATTATTAAGGTAGTTTTAGCTTAAAATAGAGGAGATATAAAACTTATTAAAAATATTATCCTAAAATAAATAGATATAAAATTTATAGATATTATTTTAAAATAAGGAGATATAAGACTTATTAAAGATATTATTTAAGAATAAGAAGACTAGTTAATAACTATAAACTTAAATATAGCTACTAATAAAGGAAAAGAGTAAGCCTAATAACCCTTATACCTAAATTATTCTAAGATTAATAAGATATATAAGAAAAGTATAAAATATATAATATTAGAAAGCCTTAATAAGATAATTTTAAATATTTTTAAGAAATATATTTATTTAAAAAAAATATATAATTATTAGGAGGTAAGGAGGTATATAAAATAAGTTATACTTCTTAGTAGGTATATATAAAAGTAGAAGGGAAAGTAGGTAAATAATCTTAATAATAAAAAGAAGAAAATTTACCTAAAAATATAATATTTCTATATAGTTAGCTTCTCCCTTTATAGTACTAATATCTACTATATATATTAAAAGATATAAAATATTTAAGATATATTATTATATTTAAGCTATAGTAATAGCTTCTAAGGTATAAGAGACTTTTATAATAAGTATAAAAGTAAAATATAGGTTAAGTATAGGCCTATTAGTTAGATATTTAAATAGGCTAAAGTACTTTAAGGATAATAAGGGGTAGAGTAAATATTAAAATATATTATATTAGAAGATTTTATTTATAACTATTATAGTAAAGATTTTAAATTTATAATATATATTAAGGTATATTATATAGACTATTAAAAGATTATAAATTATATTAAAATTCTAAATAGTATTTTTAAAGATAAAAGCTTATCTAAAGAGATAATTATTAATAAAATATAATTACTTATAGTATAAATCTTCTATTAGGGTCCTAATAATAAAGACCTTAAATAGTATTTTTATATAATAATAATTTTAGTTATTTTAACCTTAAAGACTATAAAGTATCTTAATTAGTTTATTAAAATATAATAAGGTATACTTAAATATATCTAAAATTTATAGTTTAATAACTATAGTAGAAATAATATATAAAAATATTTAGAGGAAAAGGCTATTAAAAAATAAGTACTTATTTACTTTATAGTACTTTATAAGTAGTAATAGGTCTAAAATAAAATAATATTTATCTTATAGATTATTATATATATATATTACTTACTTAAATGTTTATTAGGAGGGGAGGTTAAGAAGTTAAATAAGTAAGAGGATAGTACTAAATTTAATAAATTATATTATAAATTAGAGAATTTTTAGTTAGTAAAATACTTTAAGCTATTTATAGTAATTAAAGTTATAAGTAAGGATATTTTAAAACTTTTAGAGGTATATTTCTTTATTAATATTATCTTTAGGTAGTACCTTTTAAGTTTATATAGACTTAATAAGTATATAAGTTAGGATATAAGGCTTATTAAAGTATAATTTACTTATAATAAGGATATAAAAATTATTTTTAGTAAGAAAGTTAAATAATATTTCTAGGAATATTAGTACTACTATATAACTCCTAAAGTTATACCTAACTTAGAGGTTTATAGCTATTTTAAGATACTTAATAATCTATATATAAATATAGGGTTAGAGAAGATTAAAGGCCTAAACCTTAAAATTCTAAGTATTTATTATAAATATATCCTCTTATTAGATTAGCTTAATAATAAAAATAAGAAATAAAAGCTTTTAATAATTAGAGTATTATATATTATATATAGTATATATTCTACTCTATTTAAGTTTATATAAGAGGAGGATTTTCTTATTAGGAATATCCCTAAGTTATTTAGGCTTATTATATCTATAAGGTAGGTATTTTATAGTTATATCTTATTTTTTAAGATATTAAAGTATTTAAAGAAGAAGGTTTTAAATAAACTAAAAAATAACTTTAATAAACTCTTTAAGGATAAAATAACCTAATAAAATTTAAAAGTAAAGGTAAAAAAGATATAGAAGGAGGCTAATAAATTATTATTAATATTTACCCCCCCCTTATATATTATATTTCTTAATTTAAATACTTTAAAAGATTATATTTTATTATACTTAGGATATATTAACTTATTTAAGTAGGAGAATTTAATTTTTTTATTAAAGGAGGACCTAATAAGGAATTAAATTAAAAAAAACCTAAAGGTAAATAGTATATAAGGATAAAATAACTAATAGGAATAGTAAATAATCTAAGATATTTAGTTATTTTAAGTAATAAGGGATATACTAATATTAGGTAAATAGATCTTATTTAGGCCTATTCCTATATAATATTATATAGTAAGTTTATTAATTAACTATATTTATAATTAAAAGTATAATTATAGGATTAGAATATTTATAAAAAGCTTTAAAGGAGGTATATTAGATAATATTTAAATAAGATATAAACTTATATAGTTATTATTACTTTATAAATAATAGGCTTCTTATAAAATAAAGTAGCTAAACTAATATAATATATTAAAGTATAATAGCTAGTAAATAGGGTTTATAATATTATAGTAAAAGAATATAATAGTAACTCTTTATAATAATTTTAATTTATTTTAATTTTATTAATAGGGTATTAAAGTAGGTATATAACCCTATTATAGTGCCTTTAGGCTTTAGGGAATATATCTCTAATAGTATTAGTTTTACTTCCTAAGTCTATATTATTTAACTATTTCCTACTTATTAGGTTATATAACTATTATTATAATATTTATAAGGGATAGTAGGTTATTTATATTTAGGATATTTTAACTTTTAGGTATAAGGAGAAAATAATTAAAATAAAATAGTTGGACTTCTTTTAGATAGATGTTATTAATATAATTTATAACTTATATAATTTTATAATAAAAGAATATTAGCTTAGAATTATAATAGCTTAAGATATTATAAGTAGATCTAATATAAATAAAATCTAATAGTAGAAGGATTCTCAAATATATATAAAGATATTATAAAATAATAGTAATTTTATATATTTAATAATAAAAATAATAAGTTTAACTCTAATAATAAGGACCTTTAAGGTAAGTAGGGCCCTTATTTAGGGCTAATTAATTAATAATACTAACTATAAGATTAGGTAATATATTTAGTTAGAAAAGGATTAGAATAAGTATATTATATTAATACTTATAAAGAAACTTAGTTTATATAATCTTATTCCTATATTATAAGATTTAAGGACTAGTTTTATTATAATTAATAGGAGTACTCTTATTCTTCTACTTTATATATATATTTATTATTAATAATTATACTAATATTAGGTATTATACTAACTATTTTCTAATTATAAGCTTTAAGATAATATTATAATAGGTTAGTTCTTAGGCTATTAGTATTAATAATTAATAGTACTATTAGGAGTAATTAATACTCCTTAGTATTATTTATATAATATAAGGCTAAGATAATATACTTAGAGATAGGTATCTTATATTATCCTTTTATTATAATTAGTATTTTATTATTTCTTAGTACTAAGTCTTAAGTAGTTACTATTATATAAAGATACTACTTATATTTTAGATATATAGGGAATTAGAATTATAACTATCTTTAAGCTTTAGGTTAACTAGCTTTAATATTATATTAAGTAGCTTATTTATTTTAACTTCTTTAGTAATTTTAGGTAAATAAAGGTCTACTATATAAAATAACTATATATTTACTTACTTTTAATTATATTATCTATTATAATACCTATAATACTATAGATAACCCTAATATCTATATAGGAGCTACTTATAATATATTTAATTAAGTATTATAAGCTATTAAACTTTTTTATCTATATCTATATATTTAAAAATAATATTAGTAGCTTTATATTATATATATATACTAACTTATAAGGTAATATTATTTATCTTTTTAGTTATAAAATTTTAAATTTCTAATTTATTAATATTTATATTTATTTATTTAGAGATTAGGGGAGTATTATAAGATATTTTAATAAGTATAATAATATTTTTAAAATATAAGCTAATATTTAACTTTAATCTTCTAATTTATAGTTATCTCTTTTATAGTAAATAGCTTATAACCTAATTTTTACTTCTAATATCTACCTTTTTTTTTATTAATTATTTAATTATAACTTATAAGATCTTTTAAAGATATTATATAATAAGGAAGTCTACTACTTTTATTATAATATTCCTATTAGTAATTATTATTTTAATTATAATAGTTATTTACTATTTAATATTACCCTAAGATATTATATAAAGGTTATAACTACTTAGGGTTAGTACTATAGTTAAGTAGTATTTTAAATTATAATAGTAATAGTAATACTTCTTTTAGCTATAGAGAGGTCTAGTATAGGCTAATATATTTAGCCTATTAGTAGTAAATCCCTATATTTTTAATAATACTTCTTAGTATTTTTAAAAGATATTAGGTTTAAATTTATAATATAATATTAAAGGATTTAGGTAATCTTATTATTATTATTACTATAATACCTAATATAATAGGGTAATATTATACTAAAATAGCTATTTTTAGTAGACCTTATTAGGTATAATAATAATTATAATAAATATAATAAAATAGTTAAATCTACCTATTAATTTAGTTAAGATAATTTTTATATTTAGTAAATTTATTATAAGAAGTTTAAAAAAGGTTTCTTTAAATATATATAATATATAGGAAAAGTATTAGTTAGTAATTATTATATATTAACTTTTTATCCTTAAGTTATAGCTATACTAAATACTTAGATTATACTTATACCTAGAGAATAATATAATATATAAATACTTAAATAGTTATTTATATAGAAAATTATAACTTACTAACCTTATAAAGTATTATATTATATAAGTAAGTAGTTAATAAAAATAATTTATAAAAGATTAATATAAATTTAAATTATTAGTTATTTCTACTTAGGTAATTTTAGGTAATTTATAGTTTTAAGTTAATCTTAAATAGCTTTTCTAATTAGTTATAATAAGATATAATATATTATAAATATAAGAATATATAAAAATTACTTTTAGCTTTAATATAAAAATCTATTATATTATATTAAAAGTTAGATACTTATATTACTTATAATTAATAGGTATTTCTTATAATTAGTATACTTAGTATTATTTATTATTATAAGCTAAAACCTTATTATTAAGTTTTAACCTTTTTTTAGTAATCTCCTCTTATTTCTTAAGTATTATATTTTATATACTTATAGGAACTTAAATATCTTTATTTACCTCTAAATTATTAGCTAAATCTCTAAAATTATTTTACTAGATATATATATATAAGAATATAATTCTCCTAATATTATTCTTTTTACTATAGGCTTCTATTATTAGTTTAATTATAATCCTATTTAGTAATTTATTAATAATAGTTATATTATACTTAACTTTCTTCTTTTTATTATTATTAAAGAGAGCCTCTATATTATACTTTAAGATAAACTTAAAATTCTCTTTAACTTCTCTAATTTTTATATAAGTATTTATATTTTTAATTAAGGTATAATTTAGGGTTATTTTTTTTCTTCTAATTTAAATAATTTTCTCCTTAATATTACCCTTTATTATTAATTAGAAGTAGAGAATCTTCTTTTTTTAATTAATTTAATATACTTAGGATAAAGTTTAAAGATTTTAGTATAAGTTAAAGTTGAGATTAAGAATAATAATAATATTTATAGTTATTAAGTTAATTTTAATATTACTAATATAGATTAATAGGAGAAAAATAAAATACTTAGAGTTTAGCTTATTAAATAAATTAATATATTTTTATTTTTTAAGATTTAAAATATTACTATTAAGGTAGTAATATTTAAGACTAATATTAGTAAGGAAGTTTTTAATAATATTAAGTATATTAAGAAATTAGTTAAAAATAAGTATATAATATTTATATTTATAGAGTTTTAGGAATATTTAGTCTAAGAGAATAAGCTTTAAGAATACTTTAATAAGATTATAATATATAGTTTTATAGTTTATATTCTTATCCTTAATAGCTTTATTATAAAAAAATAAATAATTAAGATACTTTTATAACTATATAAGGATATTATTTAGATTATTATATTTATTTAATTTAAGATTAGTATTAGTAAAGATTATATAAAGTAACTCTAAGTTTCTTTCTATAATTAATTTATAAAGTTTTTCTTAAATAATAAATATAGAAATTAGGAGGATAATTTATACTATTAGTAATAGGAACTTTAATACTTTAGCTTTAATATATTAAAGAAAGTAAGGCTTAATTATCTTATAAAGCTTTAAGATATTATTTTTTATAAGTTTAATATATTATTTATTAAGATATTTAATATTTTTTAAAGGGTTAATAAATTAAAAAAGGTTAAAAAGTTTATACTTATTATTTTAAAGTAGTATATTAGTAAGGAGTAGGTACTAAGAGACTCTTATAAATTAAAGTACTTTATATAATAAGTTTTTATTATTTTTAAGATATTAGTCCTTATTAATAACTATTTTAATTTAATTAATACTTTTAAAGAAGCTCCTAGTTTAGTTATCTTAAGTAGAGTTATATAATATAATTATAATATAGGTTTTTATTTCTCTAATATTATTAGTAAATAATTTATACTAATATACTAAATATTATAACTTTTTTCTACTATAATAGTATATTATATATATATTTAGAGCTTATTTCTTAATTTCTCTTTATTAATTTAAATAAATTAAATTAGATATAATTATAAGTTAAGACTAAGCTTAGGGAGATTATAAGTTAATTAAAGCTATTAAGGTAATAACTTAAATAGTTTTTCTTAGGCCTATTTTATTTATAAAGATAGTATTTTATTCTTAATAAAACTTATTTAAGATTTAGTTAAGCTCTTAGATTTAATACTTTATTAGAGTATTATTTTTCTTTAAAAAGCTATTAAATTAAGGCTTTATTTTATATATATTATCCTTAAATATAACTTTCTTATTAAAGTCTAAGTCCTAAAATATTTAGAGGTACTACTTAATATTACTTATTAGCTCTAATTTAAAATATTTACTATTAAAGAACTTATTATATATTAAGAGAAAAGTATTCTACTAAAGTTTAGAGTTATAATAAGGGGGTATATTCTAAATAATATTAATATAGTTTAAATCTTAAAATTTAATTAGGGCTTTATTAATCCTCTAAACCTTATCTAAGTCTACCCTCTTAGATTTAAATTTAAATATATTTTTAAATTTTATATTTAAAATAATATCTACTAATAAATACTTCTTAGGAATTATATCCTTCTTATTAAACTTTAGTAATAAGTTTTTACTATTATTATACTTAAGGAATATATTATATATTATAATATTAATTACTTTATAAACTTAAAAGCTAAGCTTCTACTTATAATAAATATAAGATTAGTATTTATACTTAATTAGGTACTCCTTAATATTTTCTATTAAATTTAAAGCTATCTAATTCTTAATATAGCTATTATAATTAATAAGCTACTAAGTTATAAGAATATTAATCTTATATATTATTTTTAAATAAATCTTATATTTTTAGTTAAAATATTAAGTTAATTAATTAAATTAAATATTATTTTTAACTTTTCTAATATTATAAAATATAAGTAAGTACTTAAAGTAGTATATATAGTAATAAGTAATATATTAAAAGAAAATATTATTAATATTATTAATTAAGTTTAAATTTATAGGTATAATTAGGTCTTACCCTCTATTTTCTTTCTAAAGCTTCTATTCTTATAAAGCTAAATACTTAGGGGTAAAAGTATTATATATTAGGCTCTTAGTTTAATAAACCTAATAAAGCTTAAAACTTAAAATATAAACTTCTTTCTTCTTACTAATATTAATATAATACCTATATTATAATATAAAGAAATTAAATCTAATTTTAATTATAAAATATACTTAAGTATTATAATATTTAAGGTAAGTCTTATAATAGGATATTATATAATCCTAGTAGTAAATTATTATATCCTTATTAGAAATATAAAATTTATTATTATAATTATTATATATAATATAATATAACTATTTAAATAGACTATTTAAAGTAGAAATAAAAATTTTTATAGTTTTAATTTTTATTAGTATTATAATAATTTTATTATTCTCTTAGATATAGGTCTTATCTTTTAACTTTATAATATAAACTTCTATCTTATTCTTAGCTATATTATATTAAGGAAAATAATAAATATATAGCTTAGAATAAATATTATTATTTTTTAAGCTATCTAAGATTAATATCTAACTAAGGTTAAGAAGTAAATTATCCTTATTATTAATTTTATTTAAGTTATTTATTATTTCCTTATCTTTAACTTTTATAATATCCTTATAATTAGGATTTAAGTTAAAAACTTTATACTTTTTTAAATAACTAATAAAGTTAAGATAGTTATTATTAGTTAAATTTAAATTTATAGCTTTTAGATTTTTAAACTTTATAAGTACTTAATATTTATTTACCCTATTAAATAACTAATTAATAGCTACTTAATAGAATTAATATTAATATAATTATTATAATAAGAAGATAATATTAACTTTAATAATAAAAGAGATAAATTTATTTATATATTTATATATTAGGTTAAAACCTTATTACTTTTAGTAATATTTAAATTTAAGAAAAAAGGAGAAGAGAAATTATATTAAGGATATAAGATAAGTTAGGGTAAAGATAATTATTAGAAAGTTTATATTAAGTATTAAAATAAGAGAATAAGCTTAAATTTAAATTATTAATTTAGGTAGTTATAGTAAGAGGTAAGATAAAAGGTAAAAAGTAGCTCTTTAGTAAAAACTTTATAAAGAAAAATTAACCTTAAATTTATACTTTTTATAGCTCCTTTAATTAAGTAAGGCTAAAATAATATACTTTATTAACTATAAATATATAGCTTATATATAGTAATATTTTTTTCTATATATTTTAAGATAATATAAAGGTAATAATTAAGTAATAATTATAGGTTCTTTTAGTTAAATAAGGAATAACTTAGGGAATAAGATATAGGAAAAGATAATAAAATAATAGGAAAGGTATAAAAGACTTTATTATAAGTTTATATTTTAAATTATTAATAAGAATATAGAGGAAAAGAAAAAAGTATATATATTATTAAAATAAGTCTAAATTATATTATAAAAAAGATTAAACTATTATATATTTATAGCTTATTTAGTTATAAGATTTTAGTTAATATAATTACCTTCTTTATAGAATAGGTTAGTTTTACCTTTAAACCTATTATTAGTAACTTTAACCTCTACTTAACTATTTAAGGCCTTTATATATTAGTAAACTAAGTAAAGTAAGAGTATAATTATTAATATTATTATATTTATTATTATTAGGTATATAGATTATTATCCTTTATAGTTACCTTTTAGGCTTAATTAGGGTATTAAAGTATTTTATTTTAGACTATCTATTTAATTTTTATTTTCTTTAATTTTTATAATTACCTCTATTATCTAAATACTTTCTACCTAATTTAATAAATTCTTATACTTATTATCCTTACCTTAAGCCCTTAAATATAAGTTCTTTACTAAGAGTTTATATATAATTAAGAGAATTATTTATAAAACTTATATTATATAGTATTATATATTACCTAATATACTTAATTACTATAATACCTTCTATTAGTACTACTTTCTTAAATCTTAGTTTCTTACTAATTTTAGGTTAATATCTTATAATATTATTTCTTAAGAAAGTTATAATATAATAGTAAATTATAGATATATACCTAAAGGGTAATATAAGTTATTTAAGCTATTCTATTAATTATAATTACTAAATCTAATAGGTATATAAAATTCTTACTAATAGGAATACTAGTAATATTATTTTTAGCCTTTAGAAAAATATAATAATATAAGATATTCTAAATAGGTTATATAAGGATAAATATAAGCTCTTATATATTTTAGTTACTAATTAAGGTTATATACTAAGTAACCTATATAAGAAGTATATAATAATAAATAGAAAAGTACTATTTAAGAAGTACTTTTTAATAAAGGGCTTTAAATTTTTAGATTATATATCTTATATTTATAAGTTTAATAATAATATTAAGAGAATATTAAATTATTATTCTTATATTATAGCTACCCTTACTAAGCTTTATAATAGCTTAGATAGTATATTAGATAATTATAATTAAAAATAGATAGGGTCTAAGTAAACTATAATTATAACTTAAATATAATTCACCTTAGAGTATATATAGAATAAGTTTAAATATAAGTAGGATAAAACTATAATATAATTAATATTAATAATAAATAATATAATTTAGCTTATATATTTATTTTATAGTAAATAAGAGAGTAATAAGTAACTACTTTTTTAATTTCCCTATATATATAAAATATATATAATATCTTTATAATTCTTATTTTAGGACTTAAGTAGTAGAACTTAGGTAAAAAGAAGGGGGAGGGTATTATATAAGTATAATAAAAGAAATACTAATTCTAATAATATAATTAACTAAAAGGTGAAAGAATAAGTAATCTTTAAGGTATATAAGATAATTTATTACTTATCTTATATAAAAAGAATTTTCTATAGCCCTATATTTAAAGAAGTTATTCTAATTTTATTTATAAAGTATTATATTAGGAGCCTAATAAGTTTAATTTATACCTTAAATATTATTTTACTTATATTCTTACTATTAATTAGGATTTAAATTATTTTTATTTATTATTATTTAGGGGTAGGGCCTTAATACTTATAATAATAACTAATTATTATAGCTAAACCTTTATAAAATAGGTTAAGAGCTTTAGGAAATTTAAACTAATATAATAGTATACTATTATTTAGGTATTTAATTTAGATAATTATATTTACTAATAATTATATATTATATAATACTAATAATTACTTAGTCTTTAAATATTCTTCTTAGTACCCTAAGAAAGGTAGGCCTATAAATATAAATTATTTAAAGACTTATATAATTCCTAGGCCTAAAAATAGAATAATAGTTAAGTTAAGGTATATAGTATAGCTTATCTTATAGTTATTAATAATTAATAAATAAAGGTTATTTACCTTATTTTAGTAAATATAATCTAATAGGTAACTTATTTATATTACTATAAAGTAGGTTAACTTAAATACTATTTTAAGTAATATCCTTATTTTTATCCTTACTATTATTTATATAATAGTTATAAGTAAATAGAGTATTAGTAATTTTATCCTTATTACTTATTAACTATTCTTTCCTCTCTCCTATAATATAGTAGGTAATTATAAATTTATTCTTTAATATATCCTAATATTAGAGGTATATAATAGGCTAATTAAATAATATAGCTATCTTAATATTATATATCTTAGATAGCTTAGATATTAGGGTATAAAATAGTATTACTTAGGTAGGGTTACTAATTTCTATTAAGTAATTATATATTTATATTATATTAGTAGTCCTAATTATTAATATTAATTACTTAAGCCTATTAAATCCTATTAAGATAGTACTTAAATCTTTAATTTATTATAGTTATAAAGAGTAGGTTAGCTAATTTAAACCTATTAGTAGTTAACTTATAACTAATACTTATAGGAAGTTTATTTTAGTTTTAAGTTAGAATAGGCTATATATTTATATTATATTTAATATTAACTCCTAGTTACTTAAGTATAAGAAAGCCTTTAATAAGAAATTTAAAGAGTTAAATAGGAGGGAAAATTTAAGGTAATATTAATAAGCTCTTTTTAACCTTAAGGTAAAGGTACCTAAGATAATAATCTAAGAGAAGTTTAGTAAAATATAGGCTATAATTAATTAAATACTTATTACTCCTAATTCCTAACCTATTCTTATAATCTACTAAGAAATCTAAAATTTATAGGTATTTTAGTAAGGGTATTATATAATATATAATTATTTACTTTATAACCTTATATATAAAGATATATAGGTTTATTATCTATTATTAAGGCTTTAAACCTAATAATATTATAATTAAATATCTTATTTTATTTTTATTATTTAAGTAGCTAATAACTAAATATAGATAAGTATAATTAGTTATTAGTAATATAGTTTAGTAGATAATAAATAGTATAGTAAGGTTAAAAGAGTAGAACCCCTATAGGATATTAAGGCTTACTATCTAGCTTTAAAGCTTACCTAAGATAATATTAATAGGCTTAAGTAGGATAATTATAGTAGATTTAGTTTAAACTACTATATTAATAAAATAATAATAATTATATAAACTAAATTATACTTACTTAATATTTTTAGTTATAAATATAGGGTATAAATAGTAACTTTATTACTTCTTATATTATTTCTTATCCTTAGTTATAATATAAAATAATTATAATTTCTAAATAATCCTTTATATTATATTATTAAATTATATTAACTTAAAAAATTAAGATTTAAATTTAGCTCTAACCTTTTTTAATATTAAGTATAATTAGGTATAGTTATAAAAGTCTAAAAAGCTACTAATTATATCTTATATCTTCTAGGGTATACTATTAAGGTTAGGTAGATTATTATATTTTTAACTTATTATTTTTAATTTAGGATCTTTAAATAACTATTAGGGATTTATAATTAAGGATAATCTATACTTAGGTAAAGAAATATACTACTTTAGGATATTAATAGTAATATTACTATTAGTTATTAAGTAGTAGTTCCTTATAAAATAGAATAGGAGGACTAATATTAAGGAAGATAAGCCTATAGATATTAAAAATAAAGAAAGAGATAAAAGTATAATTTTAAAAGGTTATTCTAAATTATAATATAATATTTATTAAAATATTAGTAAATACTACCTAATAAGGATTAAAATCTAGTAACTCTATTTAATAAGGCTAATATAAAGTTAGGAGAAATTTACTAAATCTTATATACTAAGGTAGATAATAGGGTATAGAAGAATAGTAGGTTTATTAGGAGGTACTTATTTTAAACTTTAATATCTTATAATTAGTTATTTATATAAGATTTATAAAAATTCATTTAATAACCTTATTTATACTAATATAAGCTTAATTAGAAAGTATATTAATAGTATTAACTAATAAAATATAGTAGGTCTATATATATCTAAGGTTTAAGACTATTTAAAGAAACTTAAATAATTTTCCTTCTTTTACTTAATAATTAGATATTATCTATAGGTATAATAGGACTTTTAATTACTTAGAACTACCTAATAAGTACTTATTATAATTATTTTACTTATAATACTTAACTTATCTAATATATATACCTAAACTTATAAGTAATTAAGTAGTATTAAAGCTACTTTAATATATTTATAGCCCTTTACTCTTTATCCTTTCTACTTAATAACCTAACTTATATAGAATATAAGATTATATCTAAATATATTATTTTAAGTATATATCCTATATTATAGCTTATTTATAAAATAAAATATTAAATATAATAATATCCTTATAGATACTTAAGTTAAAGAATAATATTTATATAATTAAGCTTAATAAGGCTCTAAGTAGATATAACTTATAATTATTTACTATTACTAATAAAAGTAGAAAGGTGAAGGTCTACTCTTAACTAATAGGCTTTAATATTAGTTAGGATATAATTAGGTAATTTAGTAAAGAGGTAATTAAAGTAGTAGATAATAGGGATAAGTATATAGACCTATTAATACCTTAAACCTTAATAAGTATTATAGTTAATACTATTTACTTATAACTAAATTTAGGTATTATTTATCTTAATATAGTAACTTTCTTTTAACCTTAGAATAATTAATAAATATTATACTAATAGTATATTATATAGTTAAATTTAATTAAAGATAATATAGCTACTATATATAAGTAGGTTAAGGTAGTTTATATAATAACCCTATTAATAAAGAGCCTACTTAAAACTATTAGGATAAATTAAGGTCCTAAGTAAGTACTAAGTTTAATTAGTAAGGTAAATAAAGGCTTAGTTTATTCCTAAAATAATAATATACTTAGCTCTAATATAGTCCTTATTAATAAAATATAGGATAAGGGTTATTATTACTACCCTATTATAATAAGGTTTAATATACTAATAGGAGTATAATAAATACTAACCTATAGGCATTTAGATTTTCTATATTATATAACTAATAACTTTTATAAGGCTAGCCTATTTATCTAAGCTTAGGTTAAAATAAGAAGAGGGAAATAATAAATAATATTAGTATATAATATAAATATATTAAGGGTAATAAAATATATCTTATTCTTATAATTAGTTAAGGAGTTACTAAATATATAATTAGTTATAAGAATAAAATTTAGATTCTTAATAATATTACCTATATAGGCTTAAATCCTATTATAGTAAACTTACCTAATCTCTAAAATAATAATTAAAGAAGTATAATTCCTTCCTAATACCTATTATAATATTTACCTTTATATTTAAGAGTTACTATCTATAATAGTTCTAAATATATATTTTACCTAAAAGATAAGACTTATATTTATAATCTCTAAAGTAATAATTAGAAGTAAGTCCTTCCTTTCTACTTATTTATAAACCTAATCTTATAAAATAGCTAATATCTAAAGAAATAAGTAAGCCTAATAGTTATTTACTTTACTTCTTATATATACCTATCCTATATTATATACTAGTTAGCCCTTATAAAAAATAACTTCCTACCTAAGTTATAATTAAAACTTATAAGTACTTAAATATCTAAGAATATATATACTTAGTTATAAAGTTAAATAAGTATACCTACCTATATTAGCCTATATTAATACTATAAGCTATATTTTACTAATAAAATATATAACTTTTTTAATTCTAAAGTTATTAAATATTAATTATAACCCCCTTTTAAACTTAATACTTAAGGACTATAAGGATAAAGGAGCTTAATATATAATAAGAATAGGTATTATATAGAATATTATATAGGGTAATAATACTATAATAGTTAGTATAAATATACTAACTTACTATAAGGGGGGTATATATCTTAAACCTAGTACTCTAATTAATAAGCTTATTAAGAGTATACCTAAGGCCCTATAATTAATACTAAATTTATTCTACTAATTTTACTTTATTTTAGATATTTAGAGGATAGTATAATAGGATATATTATATAGTAAAGATTAGGAATTATTAAAATAAGTTAGCTATAATTATTAGTATATATAGGTGTTATAGTAAGTAGTATACTTATCTTATATTTAGGTAGAAGGTGGTTTAGGAGTTTACTAATATAATAAGATTAATATTTAAGAGTATAATAGTTTAAGTAAAACTTTATAATACCTTATATATTTTTATATATATAGGTATATATATTATAAAATTAATATAGTTTAGCTCTAATTACCTATAAAATATAGTAATCTCTTAGTATAACTAGGTATAGATACTTAGAGGGGTGAGGTTAATTAAGGTAATATAATTATTTAAATTAGAGTTAGTATTCCTAAGGTGAGTAGTACCCTAATTAATTAGATTTCTATATAAGTTAAATATAATATAATTTCTAAATTAAAGTATTTTTACCTAGTATTAAACTATAGTATAATACTTATTCTTTATAATATTAATAATAATATTAATAATTATAATAATAAAAATATTATAGGGAAATAAGGTTATAATTTTATATTATAGTAAGGGCTTAACACTATTAATATATTAAAACTAAATAATATCCTATATTACCCTCTTTTTATTTAATTATATTAAATATAATATAGTAGACTTAAGATTCTACTATACTTAGTTAATAATATCCTATAAAGAGTTAATTTTAAGTATTTATATATACTTATTTATAAGGATATAAAATATTTTATATACTTCTAAGATAAAGGTTTTAGGATTATACCTAATATAAAATATAATTATATCTACTTTCTTAAGGTTAAGGTAGTTAAGAATGGTATTATTTTTAAAGTTATTAATAAATACTATCTATAAGTTAATACTTAGATTAGGAATTAGTTTAAGTTAAGACTTATAAAGAACCTTAAATTAATAAGAATTTATAATTCTCTTATTAATTCCTCTAAGATAAATATAATAATAGTATCCTTATTACCCCCTAATAAGACCTAAGATATATCTAAGGAAGGTTCTATTATTAATATAGCCTCTATCTAAGGTAGTATTAACTATATATCTAATATATTAAGACTTATTTAGGTAGATTATATAAAGAAGTATAGTAGCCTTAGCTATATTAGGGGAAAAGATTTTTTAAAAGGATTAGTACCTAGGTAATTAATTAATTATAACTATAGGGGAAGTAGTAACTTATATTAACCTCTTATAAGTATTAGATCTTAACTTATATAATTAGGTTTTAGCTATAGTTACTAGTATTAATTAGAGGTAAATTTAAGATAATACTTTAACTAAATAAGGTTAGAATAGGTTAATATAAAAGTTAAAAAATTATAAAAAGTAAAATAGATTTATATATAGGTAGAAGGTTAGTATATTATATAAAGGAACTTTATAGTTAGTAAATATATATAGCTTCTTATAGGGAAAGGAGTATAATAGAGTCTTTAGGGTATAATAAGGGGCTATAGTAATAGGAATAGGTACTTAGTTTATAAGATAAGATATTAAATTTATTAATAAGTTAAGATAATAGAAGAAGGGGTTATAGAAAGGTTAACTTAAAATTAGGCTAAGAATAGTTATAACTATAAGGAATACTAATTTCTAAGTTCTCTACTAATTTTTATAAAATAATAGTAAAATTAGTATAGGAATAAGGGGTATATTATTCTTAGTTTATAAATAAAAAGCTAATACTAGAGGTAGGATATAGTAAGTAAGAATCTATAAGTTAAAAAAAGAGATTAGGTAAGTATATTTATAGGGTAAAAATATTTAATAATTATTAGATAAGAAGTATAATAAGAAAATATCTTTATATTATTATATTAAGTAATAATAGGTAAAAGTAGGAAATTAGAATAATTATAATAGTAAGTAGAGGATAATCTAATTATATTAAAATACTTAGGTAAAAATAAGTTTTATAACTAATATAAAAGCCTCTAAGTAATAATTCTAATATATTTTATCTTAGGTAAAAAGCTTATTATTAAAGGTATAAGACTATAATAAGATAAGGAAGGCTACTTTTATTAGTATTTTCTTATCTTAGTTTTATAAGTTAGATATTAATATAAGATATAAGCTAATTAGTTAGGTATACCTTTAGAAGAAGCCTATTATTAATATATTTATAGTACTTATTAAGGTAGTTATTTAATCCTATTAGGTTTATCTTAGTCTTCTTAATAATATTCTTAGCCCTATAAACTAAGGCCTTTTTATATAAATAGGTATTATTATTAGGAGGGGGGTTATTAAATATATAAAGATAAGTAGCTTTATAAATATACTTATTAGCTTATAAACCCTTATACCTAACCTTATAAAGCTTATTTATATTAGTATATTATAGCCCTCCCTTTAAATATAATATATTATATATTATTTCCTCTTCTAAATTAGTAGCCTAAATATTATAAATATTTAAATAGTAGGAGATAACCTTATTTATATTATTAATCTTAGTATATATATTACCTAGTAGGTTATTTATATTAGTTATTAGCTATAATATTATATTAATAGTATTAATAGTTAAGTTACTTATAATAAGAATTTATTAGGTAATTTCCTACTAATATTTATCCTTTATATAAGTAATATACTTAGCTTTAATATTATTATACTTATTAATTACTAGGTTTATAATTATATTAGACTAAGTGTAGTGAAATATATATTAGAGTATAGTATTACTTATCTTATTTATTAGGATTATTATTATTACCTAATATTATTAGATAATTTAAAGTAAAAGGATTAATTAACTTTTAAAGCTTAAAAAGTTAGGTATATAAAGATAGGAATTTAATATATTTATATTAATTAGAGCTAAGATCTATTTAAAATACCTAAAATATTATTAGTTAGTAGTTAGATAGGATTATATATATTAGTAATAAAGTTGGTAAATAGTAGGCTTAGGATATAATATTAAATAGTAGGTAACTTATTAATAAGAAAAGTAAAGGGGGAGTAGGCTTAGAATTAAATTAGAAAAAAAGGGTAATTAAGTTTATTATAAGGTTTATAGGTACTAAAACTTTATATTAGGGTTAGAAGACATATAAGGTATCTTTTAAACCCCTTACCCTATTCCTTATAATAAATATAGTATTATACTAGAGGTTATTATTATAGTTATACCCTATAATATTTATATCTTAATTATAAGGAGCTAGGAAGCCTATTATATCTAAATTAAGTAAATCTCTAATAATAACTTAATTATTACTAGTTATTTAGAAGTAGTTAAATAGTAGCCTAATATATTATAATATTCTTATCTTTTTATAGGATTTTAGTTTAATCCTAATATATTATAAGAGTACCTAATTTTATTTACTAATTTATAATTCCTAAACTATAGAAGGTAATATATATACTTAAATAGTATATAATTACTAACTATAGATAAGTTATATTTAAATTAAACTAATAGATAAGATACCTTAAGGTAGCCCTCTTTCTACCCTTAATACTTAGATTAGTAAGTAAAACCTAGCTAACTAAGATATAATAACTAATTAGAAGTATTAATTTAATATTATTTTACTTATTTATATTAATATCTTTTACTAATCTAATTATTATTAACTATAATAATAAAATTTATATTATTAGTAACTCTAGTCTTAGACTTATATTAATAGGGTATAATACCTATTCTCCCCCTAAATATTATAGTCTATTAAGATATATTAACTTATAATAAATCTCTAACTCCTATTATATATACCCCCTTAGTAATATTAGAAACCCTTAATTAATAAGATTTAATCTTATTATAGAGAAAGTTAGTAAATATATATATTAATATAATACTTAGATTTATTTAGTGAAAATATATAATATAGAGTTTTATATTAATATAACTCTTAAAATAGATATATATAAGTTTCTTAGCCTCTTAGGTTATAATTATTTATATTAGAATAATAGTTAAGTTATTATTACCTATAAGCTTCCTAACCTTATCTATAAGTAGTACTATCTAATTTATATTAGGAATTTATTATCCTATATTTATATTTATTATTTTAAAGATTAAGGAAGAATTTCTTATAATTAGGTATAATTAGTATTATATTTTAGCTAATTCCTTATTATAAGTTTAGAGGTAATTAGGGTTAATAGCTATAAAGATTTAGAGCCCTAATATAATCTTATTACTTAGACCTAATACTATTATATCTCTATTTATATATTTCTTTTATAAATATACTATTAATCCTAGGGTATTATTAAGGAGGCTATAGCCCTTATAGGTTTTAAATATAATATAAATATTAAGATATATAAAGTTAAGGATATTATTTATAATAAGTTTTATATTTAGATTATTATAAACCTCTCTAATTATTAGAAGGACTTCTTTTATTTAGATAGGAGTTTACTTACCTTTAAGGAGGATATTATAAAATATAGGTATATTATAGAGGTATTATTTAAGCTTTATTATAGCCTTACTTTTTAGTGTATTATATAGGAAGAAGTTAATAATATAAAATAGTTAGATATAGAGCTTTAATATTTATTTACTCCCCTTTTATCTTATTAGATCTAAGTTTATCTCTATAATTAGTATATTATATAAGCCTATATATAATACTTAGTTATATTAATTATTACCTTTTATATAAATAAAGTAAAGGAGGATTTTAATTAGGTTAGAGTTCTACTTATATAATATAATCTTCCTTAATATAGCCTCTTATAGTATTATATATTAGCTTATTAATTAAAATTAAACCCTAATTAAGGTATAAAAGGTACTTAATCTACTATTATATATTTATTAAAGGCTTAGCTAAATTACTTATTTCTTAATATTAAGATAGCCTAGTAAATATTCTACCTTTAGTTATAGTAAAAAATAATATAATTAGTAAATAGGCTATTATTAAAGATTATTAGGTTAGAGTTAATATTATAGGGATTAGGGCCTAATATCTTAAAGGATTATAATTATATTAGTTATAATATTATATATTATTTATTATAATAAGGTAGGAGTATTAAGATTAGTTACTTATTACTATCTTTTTTTAAGGTTTAATAGATTATTTAGCTATACTTAGTCTATAAGCTAGGAGTTAAACTTAAAGGAAGTAGTATAATATATAATAATATATAAGATATAGAGAACTTATATTATATAGTCTAAGATAGAAGTTAGGTAAATAAACTTAAATATAAGCCCTATTATTAGTAGAAGGTTACTACTAGCTAAAACTAAGGTATTAAAAATACTAAGTTTAAACTTAGGGTTTATTAATACTCTTAGGATATAAAGAACTTAATAATAAGGATAAAGTTAATTTCTACTCTTACTTCCCCCCCCCCTTATTACTTCTAAGATTATAAATCTTATTTACTTATTTTTTAATTAACCTTTTCTTTTTAATTATAAATTAGTATTATAAGAATTAGGCTTACCTATACTACTTAATATATAAATATAAATAGCCCTTACTTATAAGCTACTTATTATAGCTATTACCTTATATTTATAAATACCTAATATATTATATATATAAAATATTCTATTAATATTAAGTTATAAATAAGGCTATAAAAAGGACTACCTAGTATTATTTATCCTAAGTTTATATAATTACCTTACTTAAGTATATTAATTATATTATTATTATTAGCTAATTACTACTATTTATAGGATATATAAATTAAGTATAACCTTATTAAACTTTATAGTATCTAATAGGTTAAAGGGCTATAAGGACTTTTATAGATAGTAGGCTTATATTATATAAGTATATTTTAACCCTAATAGTAGATAATAGCTCTATTTAATAGATATATTAAGATCTAACTTTTATATTTATTAAACTTAATAATAATAAGCCCCCCCCCTAATTATTAGTAAACTAATTTATAATAAGTTAAGTTATTACTTATTAATAAGAGATAAATTTAATAATAATATAATAGTTTACTATTTATCCTAATCTAAAGATCTTAACTAAATTAAAGAAGGTGGTATACTATACCCCCCCCCTACCCCTATAAGTATACTTATATATATTTATAGGTAATATAAAATATTAATTCTAACCTCCTACTACTATAATAATCCTACTAAGAAATAAGACTTATTTAAAAGCTATAACCTATTATCTAATATTAAAACTAAATCTAATTAATTATAAATCTTATTAAAATTATTAAGTATTTAAGATACCTTAATATTAATTTAGAAAGCCTAAAGTTAATATCTAATCTAAAATATTATATAATAAAACTACCTATTTATTATATAAAGTATAGGAAATTAGCTTAAAAGTAAAGATATATTATACCCCCCCTATAAATAGTTATAATAAGTATTTAGCTAAAGAAGGACTTTACTTAGGCTTACCTACCTTAATTATAATTATAACTTATAATTCCCTATTTAGTATATTAAAGTCCCTTCCTAAGGATATATATCTTAATAATTATTATTTAACTATAAGCTAAAACTTATAGAGAAATAAGATTTAACCCCTAGGAGTTAGTAACTAAATACCTTTACTATATATTTATTACTAATTTATTCCTATTTCTCTACTAGATTAAGTAACTTTAACCTAATAATAAATTAATTTACATTATATATAATACCTCTCTTAACTACTTATAAGTAGAAATAATAATTATATTTATTATTATAACTACTTTTATATAAGTTAAAGAATATAATAAAGTTAATAGCCTTAAGTAACTTATAGCCTATAATATTTTTTTAAACTAAAATCTCCTCTATATTATTATTATTAAAAATTATACTACTTTTAGGTTCCTTAATATCTAAGATAAGCTTCTTAGCTATAACTATATAGGCCCCTCTTAGCTTTTAGAGCTAAATTTAGAAATATTATACTTCCTTAAAAATTCCTATAATATTATTCTATATAGCCTTAAAGGAAGATTTATTATACCTATATAGCTCCTAAAAGGTTAAATATATTTAATTAATATCTAAGTTAAAGAGCTTATATAGAAACCCCTTACTACTTAGTTACTTAACTAAGTTATAAGATTATACTTATTAACTATAAAACTTAGTATAGAGCTTATTATAGACCTTTAACTAGACTACCTTATTTATACCTTAAGGATTAAAATAGGGAATAAAATATAATAAAGTTAGGGAATATATACTACTTATTACTAATATAATATTCTTTAGTAGTACTCTAAGCCCTATAGGTTAAACTCCTTAGCTTAGCTAAAATATAATTTTTAGGAAATACCTCTAAATATATACCTTAAAAATATAATTATATAGGAATATATATAATAAGAATTAGGGTAGTATAAGTAACTAATTTAGTAAGTAGATATATAATTTAGCCTATATAGGCTAAAGAATAGGCTATATATATTTATATATAAATTATTAAATAGTACCCTATATAAAGTAGAAGTCTATCTTTATTAACCTATTATTTTAATTTAACTTATTATATTACTCTTATAGGTAAAGGGATAATTAGGCTTAATAAAAGCTACTAGCCTTAGTAGAAAGAATAGTAGTAGTACTAGGATAAGCCCTAAGTAGATATTTAACTATCTTTAATATATTATTATATAATTATTATATATTATTTTAGAGAAGAAAATAACCTTTTTATAAAGTAATAATCTCCTCCTATTTAGTACTAATTATATTATTTTTTTCTTAATATATATTATATAACTTAAAAATCTTCTCTTATAGAGTTATAATTATTATTTCCTCTAAGGGTACCTAATTATATAAGATATAGTTTTCTTAAAGGTTTAGAAACCTATTAATAAATATATAGATAAGATCTATAAGTATAGTAATAAGTATTTATTTATTTAGGGCTTCCTCCTTATAAGTACTTAGTATTAAATATATAGTAAGTCTTTAATATTATTATAATTATCTTATTATATAAACCCCTTTTATTAAACTTATAAATTAATAGACTAGTATCTATATATACCTTTATAGACTTTTATAGTAGTTAGATTATAATATCCTAGTTAGTAAAATAATACTTTAGTAAGCTACTTATATTCTTTATAGGTAGCTAACTACTATTAGTATTACTTAGGGATTAGTTTATTATATATAAATATTAGATAGAGTTATTAATAGGTTAGTTAGGAAGAATTCTTAAATATATAAGTAATAAGTATTAATATAAACTTTAGTAATAAGTAAGGTAAGGGTTTTATATAGTTTATATAAATATAAGATAGTTATAATATAGGTAGAAATAAATTATATTAAGTAGCTTTAGGAATAAACTATTATTATAGCTTATATATAAATTAGCTAGGCTTTTATATAAATTTAATAGTAATAATATAACTTAAAAGAAGGAGGTAGATAGGTATTAACTTATAAATAGGACTTATAATAAACTTTTTTTATTATAAGCTAATTTAGATCTACTTTAACCCCTTTAATATAGTAAGTAGGTAAAAATAAATAATAGTGCCTTTAGTAATACTATATACTTACTTAATTATAGCTTAGAAGCTATAGTTTCTCTAAATAGTAGGAATTTATTAATTAATATATCTTATTAAGTAGTACCCCCTATTAAGTAGATAGCCCTAGTATTAGTAGGGAAGTAAGGAAGTATTAAAGTATATTAAGAATATTACTTAAAGCCTTATTAAAGTAGTTAGTAAATATAAAATATAACTAATATACTTTACCTATTATAAGTAAAAGGCCCTATAACTAAACCTATTTAACTTACTTAAAAGTTATATATATATTAGGCTATAATAGTATAATAATATTTATAAGGTAAGAAGTTATATTAAATAGGAAGTTATTACTTCCTCTATTATTCTTATACTTATATATATTATAAGAACTAAGTATTAGTAAGGTATATACTATAAGATTATAACTAAGAGCTACTTACCTATAAGCTTAATATTTTTAATATAAGGTAGGCTATCTAAATAAGAGTAGGAGTATTAAGGACTCTAACCTATATAATATAAAAAGTGTTATTTTATATAGGGGGTATAAATAATATAACCTTATATACTTTTTATATTAGTAATCTAATTACCTCCTAGTATATAAGAGGTCTTATAGTATATACTTAAACTAACTATATATATAGCTATAATTATAGGACTATATAGGTATAAAAAATTCTTATTATAGTTATTAGGCACTAAAATATACTAAAAATATTATTTAAAACCCTTCTTTATTTATTATATAGACTCTATTAGGTACTAATATAATATAAATTATAAAGTATAGCCCTATATATACTTATTATATACTACTAATATATAGTATTATTTTCTAACCTATTCTTATAGAATAATTATAATATACTTATTAAAAGTATATTAACCCTAATTTATATAGCCTACCTTATAGTAGGAGTAGAGTCCTTAATTATAAGTATATCTATAGATTTCCCTAAGTAATAATACTTAATAAAGGTTATTATAACCTTTAGGGTAAAAAATTAAATATATACTTATTCTTATAGGCTATTAGGTATATATAAACTAAGATGAATTACTTTATAGTCTTAAATATTTAATATTAGTATAACTTAGTATTTAGGTGGGGTAATTTATAATAATTTATTTATAATAGATTTTATCTCTAGGTTTATTAGTATAAGTAAATTTATACTACTTAGGATAGGGTATAATATATATAAGATCCTATATAATTTTATAGTAGGATTATTAACTAGTTTATATATATAGTATAATTTTATATTATTTATTACCTTAATAATTAGAAGACCTAATATTAACCTAGGCTAATAAGGCTATATAGTATTATAGTTTACTATATACTACTATATAACCTAAGTAGCTAAAGTTAGGGTATTATAGAGGAGTATAAGGACTTAGGGGAACTTAAATATAGTCCTTTACTTCTAGTAAATAAATATTAGTAGAATTCTTAGAATCTTTTTTATACTTATATTTTTATATATTTCTACTAATATATTAAGTATCTTAGTAAGCTATGTGGAACTATAGCTATTATTTGTCTTTATAAATAAGAATATAAGCCCTTCTAAGTATACCTTAAGGACCTAAGTAGCCTCTTCTTTTAGGTTTTTAAGGAGGAAGAAGTTAGTTAGTTAGTAGATTTAAATATAGAGGGTTAGTATATCCTTTCTACCCCTTAAGTCTATAATATTAATATTTATATAATAAAGTTAGAAAATTAAATTATATTATTATAGGGGATAAATTATAGTTATTTACCCTAAGTATAGAGGAAATAAAGTAAGATATTAATAAGCCTAATATCTTATTTTACTAAGACTATTTTATTAGTCTTATTTTCCTATAAATCTCTATATTAGGGTTATTACTTTAAATATTCTTAAATTATAATTTATATATATAGTAAGTACTTACTAATATATTATTACTAAAAGTAGTATTAAACTACTTATAATATGAGGTTAAGATATATTTATAGATATTTTAGCTCTATTAATTATAATAAATAATAGTGTTAATAAAGTTTCTAAACTTAAAGAGGATAATATTATAATTAATAAATATTGGAGTATTATTACTAAATAAAATTATAAGTTAATTAGTTAATAATAGTAAAGCTAATTTTAACTTTTAATAAAAGTGTTAGAAGTTTATAATATATAGTAGTAAGGGAGTAGGAAGAATAGGCTTAATAAGGAATAGGTTTATCTTAATATAATAGTAGTTATATATATTTAAGAGTAGATATTTAGTAAAAAGTAGTCTAAATACTTAGTAATATTTAAAAATAATAGCCTTTATAAATATAGTTATAAGTAGTAAAGCCCTATAAGTTGTGAGACTAACCTATTAGTTATAACTAAATAAGACTAAAGTAGATATATTTAGTAATATATATAAGAATATATAACTAATATATCTTTATTTATTACCTAAATAAATAATAGGAGAAGATTAGTAGATATTTCTATATTAAAGTTAATATAGTACCTAAAAATATATATATATATAATTATAGGTCTAATATAAAAGTAAGCCTATTTATTTTTATATATTACTAATATTATAGCTATATCCTAATTATTGGACTTAGAGGGGAGTATTAGTTATTATATAAGAAAGGGTAAACCTAACTTATAGGCTTTAACCTTCTAAATTATATATTTACTATTATTACTAATAAATATATATATAATTATTATAAGAATAATTATATAAATAATAAGTAATTAAGTAGGACTATAATAAGAATTAAAGGTATATAAATTTACCTTAGATTACACTATAATAATCCTTACTAAGTTAAAAATATTTTTATTTTAACCTTATAATAATAGTAGGTAGGTGATATAAGTGTGATAAGCTATATTAACTAGTAGCTATATATAGTAGGTAAATAATAATACTTAAATAGGCTTATTTTATAATATTAGTAACTAAGTTAAATTACTAGGATGTTATTATTATTTCCTATATATAATATATAATTTGGTTTTTAAGTACCTATTATTATATATAGGGAGAATATACCTTTAAGACCTAAGTATATATATATATATAAGTTAAGAATATAATGAGTTACATTTAATTTATAATCTTATATAGCCCCTAAATAAAAAATATATATAATTTAGTTAGTAGCTATAATTTAGCTATTTAATAAATTATAGAGTATACTAATTAGTAAATAAATAATACCCTATAAGCTATTATTTATAATAATATACTATTATATTTAAATATAGGTAAATATAAAGAATAGAAGGTTAAATAAGCCCCTAATAAAGTTATTTATAAATTCCTATCTAAGTAAATTCTATTTATTAGGTTATTATCCCTACTTAATATATTTACTTATAAACCTATTATTTATACCCCCCTCCCTATAATATCCTTAGTAATATCCTATAGTATTACTATTATTAACTTAAAGCTTATCCTTATTTTAAATAGTGAGCTTAGGGGGCTATAGGGAGATTTAAATCCTATAAATTAGTAGTAGCTTTATAATTTACTATTAGTCTTAGCTACTAATATATTTATAATATTCTTACCCTATATAAAACTCTTAAACTTACTTATTAACCTATATTAAATAGCTTATTTAATTTTAAATTATATAGTTTCTAATAAAATATAACCCTAGAATATATTCCTTATAAAAAGAATTAAATAAGGAACCCTTATTATATTTATATTTAAAGAATACTATTTCTATAAAATCTCAAAAAGAATAATATATATATTATATATAAATTATAAAATATTAACTATAAGAAACTTATTATTATTATCTTTACTATTATTATCTTTATTATAAGTACCCTTCCTACATTATTAATTATATTATATATTTATAATAATATATTTAATATAGGCTACTAAAGGTTTTATATCTATTTTCTTCTAAAAGCTATCTTTACTTATAAGGATAATAAGATAATTAAGGTAAGTTTAGACCTTTAGATTAGCTATTATCCTTTAATATTCCTACTAATAGGCTATAAGATGCCCCTTAATATAGTCCTTTAGAAGAATTTTTATATACTTATTATTAGTAAATAATAGCTTAATAATCCTTATATTATTATATATATATTTATTAACTAGTTAGAATCTTTTATATTACTATTAGATAATAGAGTTAATAAGGAAGAACCTCTCTAATATCTTAGGAATAGCTAGACTAGAAGCTTATATTTTTTAGAATAACCTTATAAGTATTAGTAGCCTATAGCTATTAAAGTTAAAATTACTTATATTATTATTACTAATTATATTATTAGCTATATTATTTTTCTTTTACTTCTTACTTTTTATATTTACTAAAAAATAGTAGGTATATACTATAATTTAGGGTGTACTTATAATAGTATAAAAGATATCTTATTAGATTATAAGTGTCTTAAAATAAGTAATAATTATAAACTTAATACTCCTTTTAACTTTTTATCCTTTATATAGTATCTTAATTAATTTATCTAAGTTTTATAACCTTATTTCCTTAAAGGAATACCTCTATTCTTAAATAAGCTTATTAAAATATTTTAATATATCTAAGATTAATATAAATAGGATTATAATAATATCTATATATTATAAGAAGCCTACCTTATTTAGTTATTATATAGGATATTATAACTTACTTAATACCTTTTTAACTAAATTATAAAGTTTAATACCCTACTCTAAGAGCTACTATAGATACTTATATATGTTATTTAGTTATTTAGGGGTATATATTATCCTAAAGTTTATAAGTTAAGAAAGATTTAATATATTAAAACCTATATTACTTTTATTATAGGTATAAGTAAGTATATATATTATTATATAGTACTTATTTTAGATAAGGCTTTAGTATTTAGTATAGAATTCCTTTATATTCCTAAACCTCTTATTAGTTATTAAAGTTTAGTAATATACCCCTTAAGTCTTATCCTATTCTTAGTATATAGGGATGGTATTAGTATAATAGAAAGGAAAACTAGTTATATAAAAATATATTATCCTAAGTTATTTAGGTATATTATAGTTTATTTTTTTAAACTCTCTAAATTCTAACTTATTAATAATTTAACTCCTCCCTAAAAGGACTTAGAATATTATAATATATTATTAAGTATTATTATAGTTAAAGTATTTATTTAGATAAATAAACTTGGTGAAGGCTTATAGAATTATATTATAAAATGTTATTAGTAACTAAAATTTATACTTTTTCTTATCTTATCTTTAGTCCTATTAAGAGTTATAAGGATAGATTAAACTTATTATTTTTTCTCCTTATCTTAAGGACTATTTATATTATAAATAAACTTATTAGCTACCTCTAATTTAATATTATCTTTACTTATAGAGATATATATTATAATAGTTTCTTTTTAGACTTATTGTAGGAGCTTTACTATATTAATAAGATTTGGTATTATAGAGTATAAACTAAGTTTCTTAGGGACTAAAGGTGGATTCCTTCCTATTATAATCTTATTAATATAGGATAATGTGAAAAATAGGGCTATAATATAATTATTTAACTTAAAATAGCTAATATTATTCCTAAGGGGTAATATTAATACTAATGGTGTGGAAGTTGGGCCTTTTATATTAGAGTGGTTAGGTAAAGGTGGTAGTTAATTTCTATTTAGGTATATATTATTTAATTTAGGTTTCTTATTATAAGGTATTAGGGCCCTCTTCTTCCCCTTTTTTATAACTAAGATATATCCTTTTTTATTATTAGGGTGAGTAGATAAATTATTATTATTTTTAGTTCTTATAGTATTGTACTCTATTAACTAACTATTAATTTTAATCTTATTAATATTAATTATAATAGAAGGAAGTAGGGGATAATGGGGTAGGGTAAATATACTAAGATGGAAGTGATTAGTATATAGAATTTACCTAAAAGAGAATAGTGTTTAAAGATATAAGTGATGGTTTTTAGGTGAGAATATATAAGGTTAATATTATTAATATTAGTAGCTCTTATTTAATAAGTAAATATAGAATATATAGGAATTAGTAAGGTAGTTATAATAAAGACTATATTAATTATATATATATACTCTTATAATTATCTATTAAGTTAGTTAATAATAGTTAACTAAGGTATTATAATATATAGGTAGGCTACTATATTATAGTTATAATAAGGATAGTATATATTATAGAATTCCCTAATATTAATAAGTAGTAATAAGTAAGAAGATTAATTAAATTATTAGCTAGGCTTTTTAGTTACTATAGTTAAAGAGTAGGTATTTAAATAATAATATAGGTAATACTTTTACCTTAGGGGGTATTAAGTATTATAAGTATTAGGATATTAAATATATTATAGTAGGCTATTTAGTTAGGGAGGACTACTCTTATACTTATTATTCCTTCTTAGTTAGCTTAAACTTAGGTACCTATTTTTCTAATTATACCTATTATATACTTAAGTACCTTATAACCTAAAATTTACCTACTATAATTAGGTATAGGCATTATTAATATAAATATAAAGCTATATATAGGTTATTTATACCTATAATAGCCCTTAGTAACTAAAGGCTATAAGTCTATTATATTTCCTTTATTTAATTAGGTAATAGTAAAGAACTAGGAGGTATTATACCTAACTCTATTAAGTATCTAGCTACTAATTTAAGTAATAAGTTTAATATTATAGATTACTTAGCTACTAATAGAGGTCTTTATCTCTTTATTTTAATATTAATTATATATTAATAGTTTTATTTATAATAATTAGGTAAGTAGTACCTTCTTTAAGCTATATTTTAGTTTATAATTATAAATACCTATAGGCTACCTAAGTACCTATATTACTTAAGGAAACTTAATTATTATATTAATATTAGGAATATAACTAGTTTAGTTAATTATATAAACCTCCTTAAATATTAGGATACTATATATTTATATTTTAATAATATAAAGTTAGTTATTAACCTAAAGCTAAGCTATATATAGATAAGATATATAGATATATAACTAACTATAGGTGCTATTATATATAGTAAGCTTAGAAAAGCCTAATATAGAAGATATAAGGCCTAAATGTAAGCTTTAAATATATTAAGGGCTATAGGGGATTTAGGAAGGTAAGGTATAATTAGATAGTTATAGCTAAATAATATTACTAAGACTACCTAAAATAGTAGGTAAGGTAATAAGAATTAATATTATAAATAATATAGTTTAGTCCTAATAATATATAAAGTTTAGAGACTATATAGGGAGAAGAAAAATATAATAGTAGTTCCTTACTAATATTTAATTATTATAACTATAAGCTAAGGAGAATTAGATAAAAATTATAGATTATAAAAAGGAGATAGTAGTTTATTATAGACTACCTTAGATAAGTTACTAAAAGTAAAATAGTAGGGTCTCTACTTAATTACCCCTATTATATTATTATTATATATTTCTTATATTAATTTAGTAACTAAATATAGGTAAATTATTATACTTTAAAGATAAGGAGTAAAATTATAATTAGTAGCCTATCCTTAGCTAAATAGCTAATATATAAGATTATAACCTCCTACTTAAGTTTATATAACTATAAATACCCTTATAGTACTTAGATAGCCCCCCCTACTACCTTAAAGAATAATATTTAAACCTATATTAGAAATATATTAGTATTATATTATAATATATTATTTATTTATCTATAAATATTATATAAATTATCCTAAATATTACTAGTATTATCTATTTAAATTAAGCTAATAAATATTTATAAAGATAATATTTTTATATAGCCTTATACTTATAGTTTACCTTAGTAATACTCCTCTATATTAATAGTATATATTAGTAGATTATAGCTATTAAAGCTCCTATTAATATTATAGCCTTATTAAGTATTAGTATAAGACTATTAGGTAGGGTCTTAATAACTTTTATAAGTATATCTAGTAACTTAAAATTCTTAAAAAGTTATAAGTTATTTATAATTATTAAGTTAATATTAGGATTAATGTCTTAATATAGGAAATCTTTATATATAGTTAGGAAATTAATAACCTTAGAAGTCTCCCCTAGTATATAGTTTTAAAAGTATATTTTAAAGGATAATTTTAAGGTGGTAAATAGTAAATACTTAGGGGAGATAGTTCCTTAACCCTAAATTAGGTTTTTTAGTTTCCTTATAATAAATTAGATAAATTAGATACTATTCTTACTAAGATAGAGGCCTAGCTTAGTATTTAATAATAGGTTAAAATAATAAAATAAAGTTAGAATTTTATATTTTTAAGACTACTTATATTCTTATAAGTATATAAAATATTTAAACTATTTCTTAAGATAAAAGTAGGACTATAAGTATATATAATAACTTATTATAATTATAGCCTTAATATAAGTAGTACTTTAAACTTAGCTAGAAAAATAATTTATACTAGTTATTAATTAGCTTATAAGTATCTTAAATTATTATAGCTAATAAGATTTATCCTTATTAGATAATTACCTAAGGAAGTTATTTTCTCCTAATTTATAATAAGAATTAGAAGGACTATTTAAGCTATAAAAGCTTTAGACTTATTAACTTATAATGTTATAATAGTATTAATAAAAATATACCTAATCTTATAATAGTACTTAAAAATAGGACTTAGCTACTTATAGTTTTATTTATTATTTAGGTTATTAAATAAAAAGTTATAGTAAAATTACCTTTATTTTAAGTATTTTATTAGAGTAATAGGTGGGTAGTAAACCTTAGTATTAAGGTATTAGTTTACTAATATAAGGATATACTAAGTAGGTTAGGGTAATACCCCTCTTCTTATTAGATGAACTAAAAGTTATAAGAGTATAAAGAAATAGTAACCTACTTAGTATTTATAGTAGAGGTATATATTAAGTTATTTATTACCTATGGGTGGTTAATAATTAGAATTACTTCTTATAATAATTATTCCTTTAGTGAATTAGACTTATAACTTAATACCCCCCCCCCCTATTACCTCTCCTAATTATTTTAATAATTAATATTAATTAAAAAGTTTTATTACCCCTAGTTTACTACTTTATTATTATAATACTTCCTCCTATATTATAAATTACCCTAAATAGGTACCTCCTTACCTTATATTAGTACTAAAGCCCTTATTATATACTAGGGACTATATACTTTAATACTTATTAAAAGTAGTTTATAGTTTCTTATATTATAATAGATACTTACTTAGTTAATATAAGTTTTATTTATTTTAAGGTTTAATTTATTTTAATATTTTTTTTCTTAATTACTATTACTTAGGTATACTATATTAATAGAAATTTTAGGTACATACTAAGTACTAAGTACTATAATATTAGAGTAATAATTACCCTTAATTTATAAGAGCCTTACTAAATTATTATTAATATAATTACTTATAAATAATTATATATTAAATTATTTCTTCCTCTTTACTCTAGAAATATATAAATACTACCTATTATATTAAAATTTATAATAATTAATTTAATTATTAGTAATAATAATAATAACCTCCTTTATATTATATTAACTAAGTTAGAAATAAATTAATAAGATTTATTAAGATAATTATATATATAAAATTACCCCCAATTATAACTAACTAATATATTAAATACCTTAGGTGCTTATATAACTATTATCTATAACTATAATAATATATATAACTACTAAAATATAAATACTTATAATATTAATCTTACTAAGGCCCCTATAAGTCCCTTAATATTATTAAGTACTAATCTTAATATTAATAATAGCTAAAGTAACTAAAATAGACCTTAAGAGGCTATATAGCCCCTAATTATAAAGAGGCTAAAAAAATAAAGTATATAGAGGAGAAACTACCACCCTACCCCTACCTTATTATATATACTAATTAAGCTATAAATAATAAAGACTTTAATAGTATATTAAAAAGCTAGTAGTTTAAGAAAGTATAACTTAAAATAAATCTAAGTATAAAGGATATTATTAATATTATAAGTAGGTTTAAGCTTATATTAAACTATATTCTTATTAAAAGTAGGATACTTATAGGATTACTATAAAAGAAATTATACCTAATAATATAGACCTACCCTAAGTAAAGGCCTAGTTAAACTAGCTAATCTACTTTAAATTATTTTTTAATATTACTATTATAATTAATATTAAACTAAGTAATAATATAGACTTTAATATTTACTTTTATAATAAGGGGCTTATTATTATAACTACTAAGAAGGGTATAATATATACCTAAAGGCCCCTTATAATAATTAGTTAAGTTACTAAAAGTTATTATAAGAATTTTATACTTATAGCCTAATATTATAGGACTATTTGGGTTATTATTAAAGAGGGGATTATAATATTATACTTAAAACCCTAATAGGCTAATAAGCCTAACTAAGATAGTAATAGTAAAACTACCTTTTTACTTTTTAAAAATTATATAATAGCTAGCTTAAATAATAAGATAATAATATCTTTTAAAATAATAATTATAATTAAGGTCTATTATCTAATTAAGTTATATAAAAATATAGTTAAAATCTTATTAAGATATAAGTTATACTTATTTTATATAATAAGCTCTACTATTATATATTATATAATATATAGATTAAAATAAGATAGGATAGGGGCTTAAAAGAAGACTTTTTAGGAAGTTAGGGCTATATTAATAGAGATAGTAACTATTACTAATACTTTTATTATCCTTTAATATATAATATATAGCCTATAGAATAAGGTTAATCTATTTAAGATAGCTATATTAGAGGATATTATAGCTAAGCTTTTCTCCTACTAAAAGAGAGGTATAATCTTTATAAATAAATAGGAAACTAACTTATTATAGTATAATATCTTAATTTAATAAGTCTATAGGGAATATAGAGGATTATATTTTTAAGATATTATATTTAGAAGAATTACCTTAACCCTATTATAGTATATTTATAGTAAAATTATTAGTAATATTATAAAAATAGGAAAAACCCTACTAGTTATAATATATATTATCCTAATATAAGTATAGGCTAAGTTATAAATAGGTTTAAAACCTAGGTTAGATAAGCTATTTTAAACTATAATAACCCTTATTATAGTACTAGCTAGTCTAATTTATAACTAGTAACTTAAGTTATTAAAATAAATATTACTATTAAATAAGAGGTATTATACTTATTATAGTAATAAATAAGAGGTATTAGATTTAATTATTAAGAAATAAATTATTATCTTAATATTATTAAACCTACTAAGATAGGGTAATAAGTAGGATATTAAGCTATTCTTTAATATATCTTAGTATTAGGTTATATATAATAAGGTATATAACTTAAAATCTAAGAATAGTTATTACTTTTAAAATATTAAAAGACTTTATTTTTAATATACTTAGGTAATTATTAAGACTTTAACTATAAACTTAATTAAGGAAATTTAATCCTTATTTAAGCTTTATAATATACTAAACCTTAATAACCTAGATAACTTTAACTAATATCTCCTATAACTAATTTAGTTTAATATAATTAATTATACTAATAGGGTAAATATTATTATTTATATAAATATCTTATATTATATATCTAATATTTTTATATTTTATATATAAAGAATATATATAGTAGCTAAGGTATTACTATTAAATACTAAATAGGTATTCTATAATAAGGTATAGGAGAAGGCTAATAAATAACTCTAAAATACTAAGAATATCTCTTATATCCTCTCTTAATTCTATAGGATATATAAGATCTATTTTCTTAGAGCTACCTATTAGTTTATAAATAAAGATATATTAATATATATTACCTACTTTAGGGTACTAAGAGATAGTAGTATTATATATAAAGTATATAGTAGTATTTTAACTATAAAAGATATTAAAAATAGCCTAATTTATTATATTATATTATATAAATACATTATTTATATATAATGCTTCTCCTAAGATACTATAAAGTACCCTTTATATAAAATTATATAAGGTAATATTTTAGGCCTAATATAAGTTATAACCCTAGTTATACTAAATAATAAGAATAATATATTACTTATACTTATAGATAATACTATAAGTAATAAGATAAGATTTATCCTAAATAAGGTTATAATATATTAAAATAAAAAGATTATAATCCTTATAAGTTATATAAATATTATTAAAATACTTAGCTATATTCTTAAGAGGTATAATATTTAATATATCTTTATATATAGAGATATTACCTAAAAGATATAAATTAATAAAATTAAGTAGTTTAAAGATACTAAGAGTAGCTATTAGGCCTTAATTATAACTATTAGGACTATAGGTAAAGGTTAAAACCTTATTATAATATTTTAACTTATTAGTTTAGATATAAATTAAAACCTTAAGAAGATAAGATAAGTCTATATTTAGGTTAAATATATTAATTAGAAGTAAGATATAATTATTATATAGATAATTATAATAAATATAGTAGATAAAAGAATCTTCTTAATCTTAAAGAAGAAGAATAAGTTTATAAATATACTTCTTAACTAATAAATTTAATTAGAAGATAATATTAATATAGAGTTAGAGGATATTAAGATTTAATATAAGACTTAGGTATCTTAAATATAAGAGGGTAGAAAGATAATAAAAATTAGTCTAAGATCTTTAATTATTAGCTATTAAGCCTAACTAATAGTAACTTTATAGGCTCTATTTATTTAATAGATTTCCTTCCCTAATAGGTACTTAAGGGGAAGTTGAATTATATAGCCACTAAGGTACCTATTTAATTAGATACTTAGTAGTATAGGAAAGAGGATAAAATAGTATTAAATCTATAGATATAATACTATTAGGGGCCTATAGAAGTAATATTACTCTTAAGTAATACCTATATAGTATTAGTAAAAATTAAAATAATTTATAAGGAATAATATTTATAAAATAAAGAATAATAAAATTACCTAAATAATATATCTTATTATAATATAAATTATCTTATAACTTTATACTCTTAAATAGAGACTCACTAACTAAGTATAGCTATAATTATAAGTAACTTCCCTACCTAGGATTATTTCCACCTAACTATATATAGGATATCTTAAATAACTAGTTATTTATAAACTATACTAATAGCTTTTAGGATTTCTATTAAGTATATATCCTAAATATATAGTAGTAAATATATAAAGGCGACTATAATTCTATAATATATCTAATTATAGTCTCTTATCCTTATAAAGAGCCTTCACTATACTAGTACTAACCTAATATATTAAGACTATTAGGATAATATTATATACTAAGGAGTTAAGAAAATTACCTAAATATTTATATTTTATTATATAGTCTTAGGTATTTTATAAAACTAAGTAATATAGTAAACCCCTATAATAGAGATTACTCCTATATCTAATATTAGCCCACCACTTACCTAAGGCCTAATATCCTAATATATAAACCTTATAGTTAATAATATAATCTCTCTATTATAGAAAGCTTAAATAAGATATATTACTATACTAATAGTATAAATAAATATATAAGTAGATAAGTATTCCTTCTTAATATACTATAATACTTACCTAATAACCTCCCTCTTATATATATTATAAAAAGTTATAGGTAGTAGTTAAATAACTTAGCTAACTTAAAGTAGGTTATATAACTAATTATTTATAATAATTATTATAATTAATAGATATAATAAACCCTAAATAAGATAATAAATTATTAAAACCACCCTATTTATTAAATAACTTAAAGACTATAATATTAATATAAGAGGTAAAAAGGATATTACCTAATAAGTTATTACTTACCTAAGCTAAGAGGTAGTTACTAATAAAGGCTACCTTTAAGAGACTTAGTAAAAACTATAAAAAGGGCTATATAAATATACCTAACTTAAACTATACTACTAGCTAAATAAGTTAGTAGTAATTAATATAATTACCTATAATTACTAAAAATAAATAAATATTCTATAAATAATTATAAACTATAAATAGGAAATTAAAAAATACCCCTAAGGTTACTTACCTAATAAATAACTCACCCCTTACTAATAATAAGAGGTTAAGGACCCTTAACTTAAAATATATATATAATAATAATAATAATATTACCCTACTAAGATAAATATATATTAGTAGGATAAACCCTACTTAATATACTTTTTTTAAAGGTTATTAATATTAATATATAGTTATATATTAAACTATAGGACTTATAGATAACTTCCACCTTTAAGTCACCTTAGAAAGTACCTTAAGCTAACTTATAGGGCTAAAAGGTATATATTTTCTTAATATAAATAGTAATAATATAGTATTTAATATCCCTAATTAGTTTTAAAATACCTTATATTAAAAGTAACTTATAACTAATAATATATATTAGTAAATAATAAATTACTTAGCTATAATACTATTAATACTAAATAGGTATATATTAGGTTATTCTAAGATATAGGAGTATCCTTAATAGTAGTACTAGCCTATAATACTAAGCTTATAGCTATATATAATATAGATATAGTTGATAAAGCTAGGGGTGAGATTAGTCTTATTAAGGTATTTTACTAAATAGAAGAAATTAATTATAATAGGAAGGAGGTTAGCTCTATTATTAATAATAAGCTTAATAATATAAGTTGGTATATTATTATATTCTTTAAAGAGTTTAGGGATTATAACCTTTAAGTTCTTAGTTATTAGAGGGATAAGTTAAAGCTTATAATAGATAGGATAGAAGTTAGGTAGGCCTTAAAGCTATAAAAATAACTTATAGTTATTAACTTAAAGATATATTATAGGAGGAATATAAGGAAACTTATTATATAATACCTTATAGTTATATAATATCTTAAGGAGAATATTATCTTTATATAAGGATTTAAGTTTAAGATCTTAATAGGCTAGGGTATAATAGTAGTTATCCTACCTACTATATTAACTAATATTATACTATATATATATAATAAGTAGAATAGGAACTTAATATAAAATACTATTTAGGTAAATCCTTACCTATAAGTAATTTATACCTTATATAGGAATATATACTACTTAGTACTATCTTAAACCCTATTAGAAATAAATATAACCTTTTATAAACACTAAGAGAAAGTATTAACCTAAATAATAATATATAAAGCTAGTAAACTACTTAATAATATTTTTATATAGAAGTCTAAGGGAATAATTAGTATTATATTTACTAATACTATATTTAGTAAGTAGTATAAGAAAAAATTAGTAATAAAAAGTAGTAGTATCCTAGCTAATAATATAGGTTTTAAGAAAATTATAATGGCTATTATATTTACTATACTTTATAAGGATAATAATTAGAAATAGGCTATATATCCTATATTAGGTAATAATATTCCTTAGAGCTATATAATACTAATTATAGTGCCCCCTATATTTATTAGCTATTAGGAGTGGGAAATTAGAACTAAGATAATATTTAGCCCTAATAAACTCTATATATATTTTAGTTCTAATTAGAAGTTAAACTAAGTAACCTTATATAAGGTAAGAATTATATTAATATTTAATAACTTAGTCTTATATAATAGTAAATAAAATAGGGAACTATTTTTTAAGATATATTAGTATAGAGCTATATTTAATAAGGCTTATAAGTTTTAAAACCTTAAAATAAGGTTAGTAAGAAATATACTAAGTATCTAGGTAAGATTTAAATAGGCTATAACTAATATACTAATCTATAACTATATCTTAGATATTTAGCTACTACTTTAGCTTATAAATGCTTAACTTATAGCTTTAAAGACTAAGTTTAATAACCTTATATTATAATATTTATAAAAATAATTAAGGAAAGGGGGCTTAGTTCTTAGGATACTAGCTAAATTATATATAATTTACTAAAAAATAAAGGATAATATATATTTTATATCCTTTATATATATTAAAATAGAATTACTACTAATATAATAAGAGTGAGATTTATATAAGGAGGTAAAAAATAGGATAATAGATAAGATTAAAAATAAGACTTTATATTATAATATACTTATATACTTTTATAATATATATAAAATCTATATAATAGGGATGGCTATAAAGGTATATATATAACTATAGATATTTAAAGTAATAAGTACCCCTACTATAAGATATTAAAATATTATTATAAATAGTGGGATAACCTATTATATATATAATAAGGTTCTAATATTAGAATATATTATAGGTAAGGAGGTCTACTTTATTTTACTATATATAAAAAAATATATACTTTACTTTACCTACTTCTTAAAGGACTTAGGGTAGTAGTACCCTTATAATATAATAATAATAAAAGTTAAACTTATAGTTATAATAAAGACTAACCTTATTAACCTAAATGTTAAAATAATAAACCTAAGTAGTAAATAGCTAAGTATAAAGATTAAGTTTATTAGGAATAAGGTAAAGGTATATTAGAGTTCTAAGTTTATTATTATAGCCTCCTATATATTTATAGTCTCCTAAATTATTAATATACTTAAGGTAAAGGGTATAACTTATATCTAGTATAATAAATTTATTAGTTAGGGTATTTATTAAGCTAATATATTAGTATTTAAAAATAATAATGATATTTAAGTACTAGTAAGAATAATAAAGTCCTTAGGTTAAGGATATAATATTAAGTAGGTAAGTTAGTTAATTTAGGTTAATATTAAGTGGAACCTATAAGTTTTAAAGTAGGTTAAAGTTAGGATTTTTTAGTTAAACTAAAAGAATAATATTATAATTATATAGTTAGTAGTAAAAGGAATAATTAAGGAGAATATACTAGTAAGGGTAGAAAAAAAGAAGAGGTTAACTAAGGTATTTAGTAATAATTAGGATATTATAGAGGGTTAGGGTAGATTTAACCTTAAGCTTATTAAGTTATAGTTTAGAAATTAGTAAAAATTACTAGATTAAGGTTACTTAATAATATAATAAGAGGCTATTAGGAGTGTAAGTACCTCTTAGTTAGACTATATTATTATTTATTGTGGGGATTAATAAATAAATAATATTTATTAGTTATAGCCTAAGTAGATAATAAAGTTAAGGTTAAGTACCTTACTTAATTACTTATTTTATTAAATAACTATTTTTAATAACTAAAGATATTAATAGTAATATAGTAGTCCTTAGTAATAATAAACTCTAGGTAAGTATATATTATATATAGGTGATTTAATATAATTATATTAAATTATAATTATTTACTAGTTAATTAATACCCTAATTAATTATTTACTTCCTAGTAATAATAAACTACTAACTCTTATAGTACTACCCTAATAAAACTATATATACTAATAAATATTAATTACCTTAAGGGCTACTATAAGCCTAGGTGAACCTTATAACCTAATATACCTATATATAACTAGGATAGTAGCCTAGTTTCTTATAGAAGGCCTTAATTATATAATTATAAATTAACTTCTTATAATACTATTTAGGTTATAATTACTATCTTAGCTAATATATAATATCTACTTAATAAGTAGTTTAATAAGAATACTAACCTTATATTAGCTAATAAGGTGGAGTAATAATATAATTATTTTAGTATATATTAAGTCTAAAAGCCTTATAGTTAAGGTTTTCTTAAATTATCTTAGAATTAATATATATTATAAACTAATAGACTTATTTAAGGGAAAGGTAGTACTTTACTAACTTAATTATAGGTAAAAGGTAGGGGAATGCCCCCTTAAAGGAGCTATTAACTAATTAAAGCTATATAAGCCCTTAAACTAATATTATAATATTCTACTTAATATTAAGTTAAGTTAGGTTATTAACCTTATAGGCTTATTAGGTATAGTAGGACTTAGCTATATTACTTATATAAAATATTAAGGGTTACTTCTAATTAAATTGGGTAGCCTAGGGGTATTAGGTGGATAATAATATTATTAATATTTTTACTAATTAAAAGTATTAGTTTATAGTAATTAATTAGGTATTTATCTTTATATAGTATAATATTGAGAAATTAGGTTAAATTTATTTATAACTTTATATAATTTATTTATAAACTTATAGTTTATAAAGTATTAATTATATTTAATAATAATTCTTATAATAATTTATAAATATAGTGTTTATAATCCTAATAAGTATTAATAGAAATAAATAGATCTTATATTATTATAGTTAATTTAATATAAAATAATTAATATAAATAGTTCCTTAAGGATAAGTAGATAGTCTAATATAAAGATATAGGATTAGAATATATTACCCTAACTCTTATTAAGTAGTAGCTATTCCTCTTATATCCCCTTTACTAATTATTAGTACCTACCTTTTAATATAAGGAGAGGTAGGCTATAGTAATTAAGAGGATAGCTTTTTTTTTTATTTATATTTATAGTTATACTATTTGTCTTATTAGAATAATTAATTAATATAGAGAGACTTATAATAAAGAATTTACTAATATAAATAATTAAGTTAATAGTAGGTAAACTTAGTTATTATTTTTTATTATATAATTTTCTTATAGTATATTACCTTAAGCTAATAAGCTAATAGTTTATTATAAGTTATAATATACTAGGGTTAGTTCTTATAGTTATATAATATAGTATAGGAAGTTGGTTATATAATTATATATATATCTATAAGTATAAAGGGTTAAATATATACTAATTAAGGATTTTTATATTTCTTTAATAGGCTAAGTTATATATTATCCTAAATTATATATATATATTAAATAAGGTGTGTTATATTATTATATATATATTTTAGCCTTTATATTACTTAATAATAGTTTTATTAGGTATAAGCTATAGTAAACTACTATACCTATAAGATTAATAACTATATAATATACTAAACCCTAAATATTAAACCTCTAATATATATATTTAAGGTAACCTATATTAAAATAAATTATATTCCTATTTTTAGTAACTTTATAATAATATTATAATATACTTAGAGTATAATAAGGTATAAATTAATATTAGTTTATTATAACTTTTACTTATTACTTAGATTAGGTATATTAGTACTTATAGGGCTTATATTTCTATAAGATTATTAATAACTTTATACTTAAGCTCTAGGTTTAAGGGTATAGGTCTATATTCTTAATAGGCTATAAAAAAGAAGTAGTATTCTAGTAGGCTACCTTACTTATACTTAGGTTACTTTATTCTAATAGCTTAACCTTTATTAATATAAATAAAAGGCTTAGTTAATATTATTATATTAAGAATTATATTAGGTAAAAATACTAATATAATAGCTATAATATTCTTTATTATAGGCTCTTACTATATTAGGTTATATCTACTAAAATAAATTATATAAATAGAATTAAGGCTACTAAATCTTATAACTAATAAGGGGAGGTAACTAAAATATAAGTGGTAAGAAATAAGATATATAAGACTAAATAAATAATTACTACTAATATACCTTAGCTAATTAAGTAATAATAGAAAATATAAACCTTAAAAACTAATTAGTTAATACTTATTAATAATTACTTACCTACTACTATAACTATTAAAACTTAAATCCTCCTACTATAAATAGCTATTAAATTAGTAATATTATTCTTTTAAATTTATAGTAGCTCTTCTTATTACTAATCTTATTTTAAAGTTTTCTTACTATTTTAGGATAAATAGCCTCTTAGATTATTACTTATTTAACCTAGTATCTAATAATAAATAATCTTATAATAGGAGTATAAGTAACTAACTATCTATTCTTATAGAAATATAGGACCCCTACCCCTAAACCTATAGTTAGTTCTTTTAGTACCTTAGGGTTATAGCTTCCTACTTTTAGGTAAATAATATTTATATTTAAAAAATTATTATTTTTAAGTATTTTAAGTATAGTTTTTTATAATTATTATTTTTATTTAAACCTTATATATATCTTAATTTAAATATATATAATATATTTATATTTAGTTATTACTCTATATTATTATATTTGTTAGCTATTTTAATAATCCTATTATTAAGGATAGTAATGTTAACTCTATTAGTAATAGTAGTCTATATATTTATAAGAGTCTATAGAACTCTATAGTAATTAACTTAGGTAATATTAGTCTCTATATTAATTAAGAGGATATTATATATATTCTAAAATAAGATATTACTAATTTTTTTATTCTTTTATCTTCTAATTTAATTAATATATTTAGAAGGAATTTTAAGATATATAGTCTTTATATAGTTATACCTATTTAAGTTAGTAAGGTTTAAAATATTTAAGAAGCTAAGTAAAAGCTATTTATATAATCTACTTACTTTTAGGTTATCTTCCCACTAAGGTTACTTATTAATTTAGGTAAAAAGTATAAAATCCTTAAGAATAATAGTTAAAGTATAAATTTAGATATAATAGCTTTAATATATATACTAAATATAAGTAATAAGTTAACTTATTTATTTATATAAAATATTAAAGGCTACTTTTATTCTAATTAGGTTATCTAATAGTATTAAGTAAATAACCTATTTATTTATATTAGAGTTAGTTAAAAGATTTAGTTTATAGTAATTACCTACTTCTTCTTTCTTATAAATAGTAGGATTTAAAAGTTAGTATTTTAATATTAATATTTCTTTATAGATTATTTACTAATATATCCTTTATAGGGTAGGTTATATTTTTAATAAAAATATTAAGTTCTTAGAGTATCTTATAATAGCTTATAGGTATAATATTTATAAGCCTAAGAAGTATAAGTAGAAGAATTTAAGTACTCTATTATCTTAGTTAGATATAAGTAAAAGGTTTAATATAATAGGTTTTATAAGGATAAGTACCTATTTTAATATAGTAAAGTAGTAACCTAAATAGGAAATATTTAATAAACTCTTAGAGAGTGGTAATTATCCCTTCTATATCCTTCTTTATTAGCCTTAGAAGGTTAGGTACTTATATAAGATAAAGTAGATTAAAGTTATTAAGAAGGTAGATTTTTTTTAGATTAATAGATATATTATTTATTTTATTAAGAAGATAATTAGGTTATTAAATAGGGTATTTCTTTCTAATATACCTTTAAATATATTTATATTAGTTATTATCTTAAGTAGGTATATAATATTAGTAATAGGGGTATTAGGTCTAAAGCTAGGAGTAATAATTAATTTAATAGGCTAAAAATAAAGATAATACCTAAAAAGGTTACTAATAATACTAATATAGGCTCCTCTAAGAGTCCTCTTAATAAGGGGTTAAATATAGGATTATCTTCTTCTACTAATAGGAGCTATTTTAGTTTAAAGTATAATCTTAGTATATTAAATTTTAAAGAGGTATAATCCTATAGTTCCTTAAGTCTTAATATTAGTATATTATTTATAATATTAGTATAAATAGCTGGGATTTTAAATAGGGGCTTAACTAATATTATTAATATTAATAGTACTTTATAAGCTAATATAATAAATAATAAATTAGGTAAGAAAGGTTTACTAAACTATTTATTTAATATTCCTCCTTTATTTTAATTAGGTAAAGTTATAGAGGTGAATCTTATACTATTTAGTAGTTTTAATAAAATTAGTAATATAGATAAGGTAAAATATTTAAATAATAAACCTTAGGGTTAAGATATAAAGAGGAATAAGGCTAATAAGGTAGATTTATTTAAAAAGGTTATTAAGAAGAGGTATTTTTAGCTAAGATATTAAATATATATTAGTTAGGTTATATAATTAGATCTATAAAGTTTTAACTATATCTACTTTAATATTTTAGGTTAGTAAGTTAGTAGTCTACTATAGATTATCTTTTAGGAGATATAGTAAAATAAGATATCTAATATATATAAATAAAAGATTTTTAAATATTTATAATAAGTATATTATTAGTTAATATATTTTAAATAATATAGTCTTAATACCTATATATATTATTTTATAAATAAGTTATTAGATAATAACTTCCTAAGGTTCTCCCTATAATATATTACTATATATATATTATTAATAGCTATAATTATAGTACCTACTTTAATATATATTTTTATAAAATAAGGTTAGTTAATTTAAATAATATTCCTTAAAAGGATAAGTAAATTAATATAACTTACTAAATAAATAGTTCTAAAACTATAATAAAGATTTATTTAGCTAATAGTTACTATTTATAACTAAGTATTATATAATTTCTATTATAATATATAGTAAAGTACCTTATATAGTAGAATTAATTCCTATAATTATATTTAATATTCCTTAGCTACCTCTAAATTTTATACTATAAAGTTAGATTAATAATATATAATATTACTATTAATATAAAGAATATAATTAACTTACCTTAATATTTTTAAGATAATTATAGACCTTATTAAATATACTTATTATAATTTCTACTACTATTTATATAATATCTTTAAGCTTTTAGTATTTAGAGAGCTATATTAATTACTTCTATTAGTCCTTATTAAGATTTCTAAGGTAAAAATACTTTTTTTTCTTAGTAGTATCCTTTATAGCTAGTTAAGTATCTAAATCTATATCCTATTATATTAGGTATTCTAATTTTATAATACTATTAATAGGGCTAAGATAGTTTATTTAAAGTAGTACTAGTTAATAATTTATTTCTAAGTCTACTTTTATAGTTAATATATAGTTAAATTTGTTACTATCTTAATTATAGTTTCTATTAAGTCTTTTAGGGACTTAAGGTATTTATAAAGGCTCTTCTCTATACTACTTATTAGGTTAATTAACCTTAATATATATAATTTTATATTATAGGTTATATTAAGTACTATATTATTATTATAGTTTTTAGGTTTATATTATATAGTTACCTACTACTTAATTATAGGGTTATTATTATTATTAAATATCTTATATAACTTTTATACCTTAAAATATTTATAATAAATCTTTACTATCCCCTTCTTAGCTAAATATTTATTAGTAATATTAAATATTATAAATTAGTAGATATACTTACCTTCTTACTTATAGTAGGTTATCTTTTATTTACTCTTTTTAAAGTTTTTAAGTTACTTATAAATATATAATTTATAAAGTATTTATTTTAGTAGGCCCCTTCTAACCTCTTTATATTTTTTCTTCTACTTATTTATTAATATAATTATTATATTAATAGCCTCTAATTCTATTATAGCTTACTTAAATTATAGAGTATAGTCCTATAGGGATAATATAGAATAGCTATTCTAATTATATATTTAGAGTAATATTAATTATAAAGGAGTTATATTAGAATGAGGATAAGTATATATAGTAGTAGTTTTAATTATTTATTATTTATAGGGTAAACTAATAAGTATTAAGGGAGCTAGTATTAAATTTTAAGATTTAGCTATTTTAGCCTAGAAAGCCTATACTTATATCTAACTAATATTCCTAAAAATTAGTTAATTAAAGATTTAAGTTAATACTACTAACTTTAATAATATTCTTTCTATACTATAGGGTATTTATTATATATTAATATTTATTATAAAGGTTTTTATTATATTAAAGAATTTAAATTTTTATTATTATTATTTTATAACTTTTTTAGTATCTTAATTATACCTTAGCTTTTAAACTTAAGTCCCTTAACTTTAAGTTCTTTAGGGATATAATATATTAGTAAGTAGGCTTACTAAATACCTAGTATAATAAGAAGGTAATATTCCTTTAGGCCTCCTTTATCTTCTAATTTCCCTATCTTATACCTTTACCCTTAACTAAAGTTATAAGGGTATTATATCTAAGCTTTTAAGGTAAGTATTACTAGTTAAATTTTATTTTTACCTATTCTTATTCCTCTATTATCTTATTTACTTAGCCTTTTATATTTTTTACTCCTCTTTAATAAATAAATATCTTTAAAACTTATATAGTCTTAATATTATTATTTAAAAGATAATTCTTATTATAAGAGTAAAGCTAAGAACTAGTAGAAAAATTAGTACTACCTACTATAAGTATATTACTTATATTATTAGATATTAATATATATAATATAAGAATATTAAAATATTTAGGTACTTTATTAGGTAAATATTTAAGATAGTTTAAATATTATTATTAATATTTAGTTAAGTATAACTAAAGGAATAAAATATTTATAAACTTTAAATAGCTACTTATATATATTAGTATTATATAATAAATTTATTAATTCCTATAGTTTAGTATACTATATTATCTAATTTTAGTATTTATTTAGTTTATCTCTAAGATAAGAGTACTACTTTATTACTATTCTATATAATAGTTATTATTACTAATTATTACTTAGGTTAAGACTTATAAAATTATTTATATTCCTAACTCTATATTTTATAGTTAATAGGATTTAGGAAATAATTTTTATCTTTAATAAGTAGTTTAGGGTTTATAAATAATCTTTTTTATTATTAAAAATAATAAATTTAAGAAATTTAACTTAGAATAATACTTTAAGAAGGGGGAGTAGGAATTTATAATTATTAATAACTAATACTTAACTTATAAAAATAGTTTCTAAAACTTATATAATTAGAACTAAATTATAGTTTATAATAAATTATATTATTTATAATATTAATACTTATATAGTATTAACTAATATATTAGTATATCTTAGTATTATAATTAGTACTTAGAAAATATTAATATATTAGTTATAAGCTTATTAGCTTTAAATAAGTAGGATAACTTAGTTATTATACTATATTTATAATAAGTTATTATAAACCCTTTTTTACCTTAAGAAATATAAGTAGTATAATATAATACTAATTTATTAATATATATATAGGTGTAATTAATATATATACTTTTTTAATACCCCTCTTTAAATTTCTAAAGCTACTTTTAAAAGTATTACTTATATAATATTACTCTAAGGTATTAATCTATAGTTATAACTAATAATATTATTTTTTTTACTTCTTATTAATATTCTTCTTTAAAAAATAAGATTTAATTATTATATATTATATTTACTAAAATAGAATTATATAGATATAGTTAAGGTTAAGTATTATTATTATAAATAAATATAGGTAATTACCTTTAAGATAGGTTTCTAAAATTAAGAGGTAAAAAGTATAAGGTTAGTTATAAAATTACTACTAATATATTAGTATTAATTATATAATATTAAAAAATATAAAATCTAAAAACTAATTAACTAAGTTTTATTAATAATTACTTATATACTATTATAACTATAAGAACTTAAAATATTTAGCTATAAATAGTTATAAGATATATTAATAGTAGTATTTCTAATTTATAATAATTCCTCTTACTACTAGTATTATTTTTAAGTCCTCCTACTACCTTAGTATAAATAGTATTTTACTATCCTCTTTATTTAACTTAGTATTTAACTCTAAGTAGCCTTATAACTATAGCTTAAGTAATTAACTACCTATACTTATAGGAATATATATCCTCTATCCTTTAACTTTTAAATAACTAGATATAGTAAAATAAATTACTCTTATAATATTTTATTAATAATCTTAATTACTAAAGCTAATATTAGGTAATAACTAAGACTTAGAAGACCTTAAAAATAATTTCTAATTACTAATAGAGTAGCCTTATAAGGATAACTTTTTAGAGTAGGTATTCTTAGAGGTTTTAATTAGACTAATATTTTTTAAATATAATAATTAATAGCTACTAAGTTATTTACTACTATTAATTTTAGAAGCTATTAGGAAGAGAAAATCTATAGTATATTTATAACTAATAATATTAATAAGACTATAATAGTAATATAATTCTTTATATTAATAGTATAAATTATAAGTATAATATTAAGGATAGCCTATAGGCTTAGGAGTATATACTACTTTAAGCTTAAAATACTTACTAACTTAAATCTAAAACTACCTAGCTAATAACCTAATAAGTTAATACTTTAATACCTCTATTAATAGACCTACTAATTAAATACTTATTATAATATAACCTTTAAGTATTCCTAATTTTATATTAGTATCCTAGGATAATAAAGATAATTTTATATATATTATAAGTAGGAAGAAATTATATCCTTAACCTTAATTATACTTACTACTAATAATATCTTATAGTTAGCCTATATTAGCCCTAAAGAACCTTAGATCCTTAGAGACTATTAATATAGTTTTTAACCTATTAAGATTTATATAAGCTTCTTATAATATTAGAAATTAAGAAAGGGAAGATAGAATAGAAGACTAGACTCTAAACCTAATAAAAGAGCTTTAAACCATATAATTAGTAGTAGTATTAGCTAATAGTATATAAATACTAACTAATATAATTAAGACCTTAGATAATAATAGAATTTTTATAATTACTTAGGAGGTATTAAAATAATTAAATAGAGTAGTAATAAGTTATATATAAGGATTAACTTATATTAAAAATTAAGAACACTAAATAGCTAAGGTAAGAATAGAAAACCCTATAGGTATTATATTAAAAGTATAACTCTACTAATATTACCTAAGTTATAACTAACCTAAGTTACTATTATTAGTACTATATAATAAGGTAGATATTATTAGTATTACTTATTTATCTTCCCTAAAAATTAATTTAACTAAAAAGTAAAATACTACTAATCTTAGAAGAAAAATATTTATAAAGGTAGATAAGATAGAATAATTTTAGCCTAAAATAATAATCTATAATAACTAAGTTAAACTTATTATATTATATATTACCTACTTTTTTATTTATATTAATATTAACTAAAAGGACTATAAAAAAAAGTTATATATAATATATAAATATACTAAACTATTAATATATTTACTATTTAGTATATTTTTAATAAGTTTTAATAATAAAATATTCCTAACTTATAATTAATAATTATTAGGTAAGGTTACCTATCTATTATATATTAGTATAAAAAAGTCTTATTAATTATTCCTAGATTTAATATTAAGAGAAGTTTTAAACTTATAATATAATAAACTAGTCTTACCTTTTAAGCTTAAAAAAGTAGGTTAATATATAAAGGAATAAATATTAATAAATATAAAGGTACCTTAATAAGTAGTAGAAGATATATAATAATATATATTTTTAATAGTAAAGATAATAATATAGGCTATAAAATATACCTATAAGTTAAATTAAGTTATTAATAAGGTTTAATCTTTTAATTTTAATATATAAGCCTAAAATACTACTAAGAATAAGACCTAGGAACCCTCTAACTATAAACTAGGTACTATAGGTATACTAATATAGTAGTCCCTTTATAGAAATTATAATAAAGATAAACTTATTTTATTAGTAGGGAGTTTAATATTAGTTATAATATTAGCTATATTTATAATAGTAAGATTTAAAAAAAAGTAAGGAGATATTTTAAACTATAAAATAAGAAGTACTATAGGGCTATTATTAAGGTTTCTCTAATAAAGTTATTATAAAAATTATTTTATTTCTAAGATAAGAAGTTTAATATTAATTATTATATTAACTATACCTATAATAGTAGGACTTAGAGGTTAATAAGAAGATATTATTAGTTATTAGTAATATTTAGTAGTCTAACTATTATTATATAGACTTTTAAATCCTATTAATATTAATAGCCTATCTTAGAGATAATAAAATTCCTATTTAACTACTATAAGATTATAGTTATATATAGAAATAAACTTAATAGTATATATTATATTTTTAAATAAGATATAACCTAATAAAAAATCTAAGGCTTTAAGGTTTTAGAGATAAAAGAAACTTCCTACCTTATAGATTATAAGTCTTAAAGTATTAATTATATAAAATTTATAAAATTATTTATATAAGAATATTTAGGATAAGAGTATTATTTAAATATAAATTATAGATTATATTAATTTAAAATACTTTTAAAACTTTAACTAAAAAGAAAAATAAATTATATATAAAAGTATTAATATAAATATAAGATATAGGTTTATAAGTATAAATTTTAAGAAATATAATATTAATTTTAATAGTTTATAATAAACTATAAAATTAAATTAGCCTTATAATATAGGGACTTAAATATAGATTTAGTATATTAATATCTACTTAATAATATTATATTTATTACCTACCTATATATATTAAAGGGTTAGGGTAATAAGTATAAGAATATATTTATTATTTAACTACTTAAAATTTATAAGTTTTTATATTTACTAAATAATATATAAAAAACTTAAACCTTTAAATTATAATCTACCTATAATTATAGTTCTAATAACTATATACTAGAAAATACTAAGTCTATTTATAATAGTCTTAATAATAACTATAAGGTAAGACTTAAAAGAAGAAAAAGAAGATACTTAGGCTACTATTAAGATATTTATATTATTACCTATAAGTAAATAATATAATTTATAGCTAAAGTAGTATAATAATATTAGTAGTAGCCTAACCTTTATAAGAAATTAATATCTTAGCTCTTATAAAAAAAGTAAAATTAATTTAATATATCTTTTAGGTAGGTTTTCTTCTAACCTAATCCTTACTTTACTTTCTTTATCTAATAATTTCCACCTAAGTATACTTAAAGGTACTTAAGTAGGTTAAGTTAATAACCTATATTAATTATTATATTATTCCTAATTATTAGGTAGAAGGCTACTTCTTTTTAATCTTATAAACTTAATCTCTATTTATAATATTAATAAGTAAGTATTACCTTAATACCTTCTTATAACCTATAATATATAACTAACCCTTTATTACTAAAATCTATAATATTTATAATAATATAATAGAAAGAATAATAATTAGTAGTCTTACTTTAAGAGATATTAGGTAAGTATATAACTATTACTCTTATATTTTTCTCCTATTTATAAATACTATTTTAAAAACTTAAATATAAATAGTTATCTTAAAAACTAATATTCTTACCCCTATTACTTATATTATTATTAATAAAAAAAATAATATAAGTAAGGTACTAATTATAAAGCTTATTTTAGGAGCTATAAAGTACTTTCCCTTATATTAGTAATAATAGTTAATATATCTTAATCTTAGTTTAAAAGAATTAGGATACTAGTAATATTATAAGAGTCTTTAATAAATAAGTAATTAAATAAATAAGATAAGGTTATAACTAAATTTTTAGGTAGGAACTTACTACCTAAAAAATAATAAGTTAAGTAAACTATACCCCTTCTATTTCTAAATTTAAGTATTATCTTTATAGTTAGTAAGAAATAAAATAATAAGTAAATCTTTAAAGTTACTCTTAATACCTTTTTAGACCTTATATTATATAGTAATAAACTTTAATTTAGCTATTTCTAATATATAAAATTTAGGAATTAAGTATTAGAAGTCTTAAAAATACTCTAAGAGGAAAATATAGCCTTTAAGTTAGTATCTAATATATAAGGTATAGAATTATATCTAATTATTATTAAATATAACTTTATTAATATACTAACTAAGATTTAGAATAATATCTTATATACTTTATTTAACTTTAATTATAGAGAATTAATTATAATTTCTATACTTATAGTAACTATTTCTAACCCCCCTTAGCCTATAGTAGAAGTTAAGTAACCTAAAAAGCCTAAGCCTAAAAAGCCTAAGCTACTACTAAAGGAGCTTTAAAATAATTATAAGCCTAAATCTAAGCTTAAGGTTAAACCTAAAAAGCCTTAACTTAATTCTAAGTTATTAGAAGTTATTAACCTTATAGTAAAGAATAAGGTCCTTCTTATAAATACCTTCCTCTAACTTATAAGAAATACTAAGACCCCTAATAATAATAGCCTTACCCTTAGTATATTAAAGAGCCTAAATATAAATAAGAAGTTATATAGGTTTAATATTAAAACCTTAAAGAAAGTATTAGTCTTTTAAAATACTAATATTAGTAAAGATAAAAAATATAAGGTTAGAGGTATAAATATTAGGCTCTATATCTAGTAAATCTATATTAGTTATTTAATATTTAGAAATATAAATAGGATAGATTATAATAAACTCCTTATTAGCCTAAATATTAGCTTTAATAAGATAATATTAATATTCTTATATATCCTTAATAAGGCTACTATTTAGGCTCTTAAAAAGGAGGTATAGGTTAAATAAAAATCTAATACTCCTAAGAAATATCTTAACTAAAATAAGAAAGGATATTACCTAATATAATATAAGTATATAGTCTAATACTTCTACTTCTAAATTAAGACTAAATAATATATCCTCTAATTTATAGCTAACCTTCCTAGCCTTATTATTTACCCTCTAAATTTAAGGGATATATAGTTAATAGAGGTTAAGAAGATATTTAAGGACTTTAAAAAGGAGGACTTCCTTCTAACCTTCTACTACTACTTTAAATAAGATATTAAAGGTAATAATAATTTTTATAATAAATTAGGACTTAAAAAGATTTTAGAAGATATTAAAGATATTAAATTTATTAAAAATAAGACTAAATAGATTAATATTAGTAATAATAAAATAATTAACCTCTTTTTTACTAATAATATATAGACTATAAAACTAATTAAATATTACTAAGTTATAAAAGTCCTAGTTATATTTAAAACTTTTATTATAAATAAGATATAAAAATATAGGGGCTCTAATATATCTAAGTTTAAAGTAAAATCTAAGAGTAGTATAATAATACTACTTAAGGTTATAAATAATATTATAAGTAAGGCTTATAATTCCCCTAATATATTTACCTTATATAATATAATTATATAAGAGGGTTATACTTTTTAGGACCTATTAATAAAATACTTTAAAATATAATAGAATATATATAAGATTCCTTTAAAAATAGTTACTAAATATCTTATTTTCTTAAACTTTAGTAAATATATTACTAAGGCTTATAAGGAACTTATTTAATAATATATAGAAGATCCTATATTTATAAAGAATAAGAAGGCTATAATTATTAAAATTTAGTACTTTTTTAAACTTATAACCTTTACTATTTACTAAAATAAAATATAATATAATAAAGTCCTTAATTTACTTCTACTAATAAATTAATAAATAGTATTAGTTACCCTACTTACTAATAAGGCTATTAAGAAAGCCTTATTAAATATTATATATAATATTAAAAAACTTATTAAGGATAAGCTTAGAAGAAAGGTAAAGAACTAATAAAAGAGAAAGAATAAGATTAAATAAAAAGGTTAGCTAAAGAAATTTAAAGAGGATAAGAAGAAACCTATAAAAGATAATATAATTAAGTACTAGGTTAGTATTAAAATACTCTAAAAAGTATAGCTTAAATTATTATAGGTTTATTTATTCCCCTACCTTATAATATTAGATTATAATAATAAAGTATTAAAATTAGGAATAGTTTAAGCTAAGCTTATAGTAATTATAAAAGAGATAAATAAAGACCTAAAATAGCTTTATATTAATAAAAAGGAATTTAAGAACTAGGAGTTCTATTAAGATAGAGAGGGTCTTAGAGTAAATAGCTCTAAACTTACTAAATTTAAGTAATAACTAATTCCTAAGCTAATTAATAATAAAGATTTAGAAACTAAGCCTAATAAGGAAGATTTATATTATAAGTATTATATAATTATTTTTTATAATAATAATATAACTATTATCCTAATATAATTTTTCTTAATTATTAATAAGAAGTTATATAAGAAGATATAACTAATTTTATTTACTTCTACTATTAATATTAAGAAAAAATAGTAGATTATAAAAAAATTTATTTAGCTTAGAGAAGTAAATAATTAATATAAGATTCTTATTACTATTATAGGAATTATAATAGAGGGTTTTAACCTTTAATATATAAATAATATTTAGTATATTAAGATTCCTAATAATTTATTTAAATAGTATTAAAATATAGGCTAAGTTTATTAAATAAACTAGAAGGTAAAAATTAAGATTATAAGGTTATTTAACCTAAAGAATCTTTAGGAGAGGATTAATAAGAATATATTAGATAGTAAGCTCCTTATATTAAGACTTATTTATAATACTACTAAGTTATAAGAAGATAGAGTAAAAATAGCTAAACTATTATAATTAGGAATATATTATAATACTTAATATATTACTTTTATATACTAATATTATACCTATTTATAGTAATAAATCCCTTATTTTACCTATATAAGTACTTACCTTCCTTTTAAAAATTCTATAATCCTCCTAAAATTATAATAACTTAAATATTATTATAATAGTAAGGTATATAAGTATTATTACTTATATAATAATAAATAACTAAGGTATCTTTAAAGGTTATTATTTAATAGTTTATAGTAGACTATTACTATTAATATAGTAATTTATAAAAACTATATTTATATAAGTTATATATTACCTAAAATACTAAATTCACCCCCCCCCTTCTTATAACTATATAGTTAATAATAAATAATAATAAATAAAATTATTATATCCCCCCTTACTAATAAATTAAGATATAATAAATATAATTAGTACTAAGATTAAGACTTTAGGTGAATTTATTTATATATTAAATATAGTTTAATATATCCTTATATTACTAATCCCCTAAATAAAGCTATAATTATAGCTTTACTTAGACTCTATCTATTAATTTATACTTATAAATTATAAAGATAAGATATAATACTAAATATATTAACTTAGTTAAGATTAGTATAACTTAAATAATAAATAATAATATAAGTTTAAATAGTATATAATTAGGTTATAAGTACTTTAGACTATTATTTTATTATTTTCTTAAGACTAATATCTAATAATATAGTAGAGAGTTTTCTTTATTATAAGAGTTTATTAGTTTTAATTTATATACTTATTTATTATACCTATTTTTATACTTTTAGCTAAACTATTACCCCCCCCCCCCCTTAGGTCTACTAACCTTATAATCCTAATAGTAAATAATAACTTATTAATATTTAGTATATCTATTTATAATAATAGTTAAAATACTTAATTATAAATTATAGTCCTAAGGTAATAGATAGCCTAATTATAGTGAAATAAATTATAATTCTATATATAACTAGGAGAAGCTATTAAAAAAAATATTAAAAACTTACTACCCCTTCTACCTAATAACTCTAATAATAAGATATTACTTAGGAATACCTAATAAAGTCTAGTTAACTAGCTCTATCTAAGAAGTCCCTTTACTATATTAATATTACCCCCCTACTATTTAAATTACTTAAGTTAATAATTAAAATTTATATAACCTAATATTTTTATAATTATATAATTAAGAGTAACTAAGTTTAGTAGGCTCTTAATTTATTATTAATTCTTACTAAAGTAGAATAACTATAATATATTTATCTTATCTATACTTTTTAAAATCCTATTATTACCTTACCTCCTATATATCTATTATATTCTATATTATAACCCTCTTACTTTTTATCTACTATAAGACCTACCTTACCCCTATACTAGTTAAATTTAATTAAATTATATAACTTTATATATAATATAATAAATTAATAATAGTTAGTTATAAGAATAGTAAAGAATATAGTAAAGGTGAGGATAATTAAAATTTAGTATATTCCTCCTCTTTATATATAATTTAATATTAGTAAAGCTACTTTTCCCTAATAATAACTAAGGGTAGATTATTATAAAAAGATAGCCTAATATTAACTCTCTAACCTATAATAAGTTTAAAATTAATATTACCTCCCTTTATATATATATAGCCTTTTAGATATATATTATAAATTATATACTTAAGGATACTAACTATAACTTTATATAAAAGGTACTAAGATTAAATATTAGTATTAATCTTAATATTTTTAAATATATATTTTAAATACTTAATAAGTTATAAATTAATAATTAGACTATATTTATCTTTTAACTTATAAAAGAATAGCTTAAGGTAATTATCCTATAATTATAGGTAATTAACTAATATAAGTAGTTAATTTATAATAATAACTTAACCTAATACTACTAACTCTATTATAATATAAGTCCCTTCTTAGTCTATATTATATTAAAATATAAATATAATAGTTATATATAAAAAGGTTTAGAGTATAACTTAAAGGGGACTACTAATTTACCTAATATCCTTTAATAAGCTAATAATTAAGTTTATTAGAATATATACCCCTAGCTTAACTAGGGTACTAGGAAATTAAGGGTAAGGTTTAGTAATAAGTAGGGGCTTAGAGATATTAAAGATGAGTAAATATATAGGTTTAAAGGGCCTAGGTTAAGATTTATATTACTATAGTAAATATATAAGTACCTAATAAGTAAAAACCCTAATTAAGAGAATAAATAAAAATATAATATACTTCCTTATTACTAATATATTAATAAATAATACCTTAACTATATATAGGACTAAACTATTATAACCTAAGACTATTATTATAAGTTATATTATAATAAAGTTAAATATATTAACTTTAAGTTAAATAGTAAGTAGTTTTAGCTATTAGGAATATATTATACATATTTAATAGAGGGCCTTCTAAGGCTAATAAGCTTAGCTTAGCTTCACTAATATAGTTTAATCCTATATTAAATTAATATTTTACTACCCCCTTATATATAAATAATATATTCTATTTAAACTAGTTACTATAAACCTCTAGTAATAAAAGACTAATTAACTATTAAAGGTGGCTAAGTTATAATAATCTTATTTCTATTAACCCCCCTACCCCTTATAATTAATATTATAGTAAGATGAAGATTATTATACCCTATAATATAGCTACTAGGAAGAATAAATAGAAATACTTTAGTTATAGCTTATTTATATCTTATTATATATTATCTCCTAGTTATAATAAATAGTTAATTTTATATACCTCTAGTAATATTAGAGGTCTAGTTTATAAAATAGATAAAATATAAGGGATAACCTACTAATTAATATAATATTCTTATTATTAAGATATAATTTATAATAGGAACCTTTAGATCTTAGTATATAAATAATATTTAATGTATTAAGCTTCTAATTAATAATTTTTAAGTATAGGGCTTAGTTATTTAAATTAATTAAATAATAAGGATTAATATTAAAGGCTATAATATATATTATCTACTTAAGACTATATATAAATAATAATATAATAATAAATATATTCTTATAATATTATAATATAGGTATAATAATACTAATATATTAGAGAGAAGCCCTAATGGTAAATATGTAATACTTATTACTTATATAATAAGCTTACTAATATTAGTAATAAGAAAGGAGAGTTAAGATAGATTGCTATAAACTATAATTATATATATAGTTAAACCTAAAAATAGGTAATTAAGTATATTAAGACTTAATATTACCTAATATATTAATATAACCTATTATTCTATAAAGTTATATTAATAGAAATAGGGGCTACTAATTAAAATATAATAATTATATCTCTTTATAATATACTAAGAACTTTAAAGTAAGGAAGTTATAAATATAACTATAACCCCACATAATGTTTTCTATATGAACTTATCTATAAACTAGATACTATTAAGTATATCTTAGTATTATTAGCCTCCTAAAAAGGGCTATAAGTATAATCTTACTTAATTTCTATCTAATAATTATCTAAATACTAATAGATAATAGTATATATTAGTCCTAATTATTAAATACTTTATTATTATAATAACCTAACTATTATAACTATAGTAGTATAGTGGTTATAATAGAATAGTTATATATTTAATAAGCCCTATAATTAATTTTTTATATATTTTAGTAATAATACTAAATAAAATATAGAGACCTACTATAGTTAGTAAGAGGCTAAGATAATAATAGTTAGGTAATAATATACCTTACTTATTCTAAGTATCTAAGAGGAACTAAAGAAATAGCCCCTATAAGCCTTAATAAGGCTATTTATAAAATATAAAAAGATTGTTAAATACCTTATACTAATTATAATATAGGAACTAAGGGCTAATTATATAGGCGCCTTATATAATATACCTTATTAATATTAATTATTTTATTATATACCTTCTTTTTTTACTAATAAGAAGCTTAGGTATAATTAATTTATAAATAAGGGTAGTAATATAGTAGGGGTATATATAGGTATATATTAATAAATACTAATAGTAATGGAGAGCTAACTAATTACTATATATTTAGGAGAGGTAGCTATTAATCTTAAAATTAGCCTAGGTATTTATATCCTTAACTACCTTAGTACTTAACTAGATAAGGAGGTTACCTTATATTTATTAGTTATATAGTATATTATATTTCCTTTTTTTATAGTAGAAATAGTTCTATAAGTTAATAAATAGTCCTACTCTTTAAAAATATACCTAGCTTAATATATTAGTATCTATAATTGTTAGAAAGCCCTTCCTTCCTACCCCTAAGGTATTCCCTCCTATTTAATATATTATTTATATTAGGAACCTCTATTATATTATTTACCTTTATAGGACTAAATTTACTATATAATATTTATATTAATTAAAAAACTTCTTTTTTATATTAGGTTATTTATATATATATAGTTATAGACCTCTTAGTGAAATATTTTACTACTTATTAATAAGTATAATATAATAATCTTTTTACTAGGTGGGTATTAATGTCTACCTTATTATATAAATTATATATTAGTTTAATTATTATCTATATCCTAATATTAGGGTTACCCTTTATAAATAGGGGAACTAAGAATATTTATTATAAAATATATATAAGGAGTGAAATAGGAATAAGCTTTTATAAGTTTTAAAGATATAACTTACTAATATGATAATAAGTAATACTTATAAGGTATTATATTATTCTTATTTATAGAGAAATAGGAATTAATCTACTAAATATTTAGTTAAATATTATTAAACCTAATAACTTACTCTTAGGCTAAATTAAAGTAATATTATACTAATTTGGAACTTACTAGTAGCTTAGCTATATAGGATAATCTAATTAGGAGGAGGTCTTAGATAAAGAGGTATTAGTTTCTAAGGGTATATATTAATATTTAATATAAGGACTTAGGACTTATATCTACTATATATAGTACTAATAAACCTAGTATATATTCTTATAAATTTGAAGTTAGCCTAACTTAGATAGATTAGTAGCCTATTTTACTATTATATAGCCTTATAGTAAATAGTAACCTATTAAACCTATATAACTTACTTAACTTAATAAACTAAGTTATTAGTAAGGAATAGCTAATATTAAGACCCCTTACCTACCTAGGATAATAACTAGATAAGGTAGTAATACTAAATATAACTATAATATTATTATAGTTAATTATATATATTATAAGAGTTAAGTTATTAATACTTATAAGGCTACTAAGTTAATAAAGTACTTTACCTAATAATAATAGGCTATTATACCCTATATTATATATGAGATTAACTAGTAGTAGAGGGTAATATATTAAAGAATTATAGCTAATACTAATAGTAATATTATTACTTATAATAGGGGTAGTTATTCTCTAAGAGCTTAGCTCTAACCTTTAACTCCTAGAAGGGCTAAGCCTAATATAGTTATTATAAATAATAACTCTTAATAAGATATATAGTCTACCACCCTCTATAATAATAGTAATAGTACCTCCTATAGTTAGGGCTATAGTAAATAGGTTATACTTAGGGGCTAGGAATATATTAATAGTTATAGATATAAGAAATATATATATTTACTAAATATTAGATTAGAATTTCTTATTTAGTCTAATAGTTAGGTAGTAGAGCTTATAGCCTATTAGACTAACCTAATTTAGGCTTATAGGAGGGCTAGTAGTTAGACTAAGACCTATAATTTAGCCCTCTATTAATATAAGTATATCTTAGATAACTATTTTACCCCCCTATTATAATAGCTACTATAATATATAGGTTAAACTAGAGCTATATAATCTTAGGAATATATTATTAAATATACTCCTCATATATATCTTAATAATATATATAGGGTTATATAACCTTATAGTAAATAATAGTAGTGTACTAATAATATATAAGGATAGCTAGGGATTATAACTATTATATACTTATCTTATACCTACTTATAGTAGTTCTTATTTAAAATATAATAGTAAGGCTATAAAATAGATTATAATATTATATTAATAGGATATAAACTTACTAAAAACTAAGAAAAAAACTTTAAAGTTATAAATACTATATAATAGTAGTAAATTATTATAAATAAGGGAGATATGTGATATAGGAGCTTATATTTATTATAAGATTTAATATATAAGGGTAAGTATATATAAACTTAATAGGTAAGTTATAATATACTTATTATATACCTAATACTTACTTAACTTAGTAAATTTTACTATATTATACTAGCCCTACTTATAAGTTATAAATAATTTCTCTTATAAGGTTATTCACTATATATTATATTACTATTATAAATTAAGAGAAATTATCCTCTTTTAGACTATAATATTAAAGGTGATTAACTAATGGTATAGTGACTAGGTATAAAATATAGGTATAAAGGGTAAGATATATATTATAAATATAATATAGGACTTTATTACCTACCTATTTATATTTAATATATACTTAGTATTTAAGACTAAGAAGAACTAATATACTAATAAGACTATATAGGACTAATATAATAGTACTATTATTATATTTAAGCTAGTTTCTACTTATATATTTACTAATATAAAGGAAATTACTATAATATATAAGGGATATATATATAATAATATCTTTAATATAAACTTAAACTTATTAATAAAGAATATAGCTATAAGTTTCTAGGGCTTTAAATAAAATATTAGAATAGTAGGTAATATATATATAAAGGTATAGAATTATTTCTACTTACTCTTAATAAATAATAATAACTAGGACTACTTCTATAAGAGGTAAATAATATTAAAGGATATTATATACTTATACTTAGTAACTAATAGGGCCTTTCTTTTAGCCCTATTTAAGCTTTAGTTTATACTTTATAAGGCCCTTCCCTCCCTTATATACCTAAAATAAATTACTTCCTAAATAATAGTAAGGTTAATAAGATTATTTAATAGGGTATACTATTAGTTAGTTATAGTTTATTAATAGTAAGATCTTAGATATTACTTATATTAAATAGTTTCTACTATTATATAATTATATTAGTATATTAAGGCTAGTTATAAGCTAAATTAATATAATTTATATTTTAATTATTCTTAAATTTTTATTAAAGTTAATATTATAGATATTTATATTCTAGATATTTAATAAGTAATATAATTATTAGCTAACTATTTTCTTTATAATATTTATAATATTAGTTAAAATTACTAAAGTGATAAAGAATATTTATTACTATAACTAATATAATAAGATTATTAAGTATAATGTGAGTATAGCTAAGTTATTCCTAAATATTTATAGGCCCTCCTAGTAACATCCTACTAATTATAATAATAAGGGTTAAAGTATACTTATATAATTAGTAAACTATATAAGACTATAAACATTATATTAGCCTATTAGTACTACTTTAACTATAGTACTAATACCTTAAAGCTATCTTATAAATACTAGAAGGAGAGGAGTAAGATACTATTATAATACTTATCTTTAAGGTAAATAGTTATTATCTATAAAATATAGTAAGTAATACTTAAGTAGAAATAATAACCTTATAATATATTCTTATATATAATATATATAATATAATAATTATATAATATTATTATATAGGGGATAAACTATATTATAGGAATATTACTAATAATTAGTAGGAAAGCTAATATTACCTAATATAAGTATATTAGGTATAAAATAAAATATTAACCTATATTATATTATTATATTAAGTTATAAATAACCTAAGTACTTTATTAGTTAAATAGTTAATAAGAATTAAATATTATTACTAGTATTTAATAGGGAATAAAAGCTATAGAATATATAATAAGGTAGGTAATATAGAATTATAGTAGCTATAAATATATATTAAAGTAAGTAATATTAGATACTAATAATAAACTTATTAATAGAATTATTAGCTAATATTATATATAATTTCATTCCCTACTACTACTCCTACTACTTATATACCCCTAATAGTCTTAAACCTATAATTAATATAACTATAGTGATAGCTATTAATAGGATTTATATAATTATCCCTACTATTATAGATTTATATTAGGGCCCTATATTACCATTCATATAAATATTACCCTTTATTATAATATATTACTATAGTCCCCTCTAATAGGTTTATTATATAAATATTTTAATAGAATATTATAGCCTAAATAGTTATATAATAGCTAGTTATATATATAACCTATATTAAAACTACTTACTATTAGGTATAAACTATTAATATACCTTATTCTACTTAGGTCCTTAAAGCTTATAGATATATTATAAACTAAATCCTTATAATATTAACCCTATAATTCTTATTAGTACTAATATAGTCCTATTATTAAAGCCTAGTAATATAATATTTATATCTATTAGGTATAATAGCTATTAGAGGATTATAATAATAAATAAAAATATAGGTTATATTAGTAATATTATATAAATCTTATTATATTCCCCTCTATTTATATTACTATATAGTTTACTACTTATACCCTTTAAAAAGGATAGTAGCTTAATACCCCCCTATTTTAAAAAACTTACCTATCTAATAAACCTATTAAAATAACTTATTCCTAGCCTATTTAACTTAATAAGGTAATTTAATATATTATATTCTTAAATAAATACCTAGCTAATTTAATATACTATTTACCTATTTATTTATAATATAAAGAATAGATAGTAGGAAGGTTAATAGTAAGAACTAAGTATATTATTATTAGTTAAAATAACTTACTAAGTTACTATCTTAAGGAAATAAGGATATAATATAATAAAAGTTAATTAATAAGGGTATTAAGGTAGAGGATTAGGTATACTAAGAATTCTTAGAGTATTATATAAGACTTAGTACTATTAGTACTACTAGGAGACCTATATTATTATTTATTATTGGATTTTATAATATTATAGCTGCTACTATTATATTATTAGCCTTTTAGGTAAGAGGTTAAAATACCCCCCCCTCTTAACTTATATAACTTTAAAATATATTATTATTAGCTACTTATAAGTAAGTTATTACTTTATTATAGCCTTATAATATTCTTAACTTATAAGGTAATTAACTATTTTTATTATAAAGGCCTATTAATTATATTTTATAATACTATAATATTTAATAAATTAACTAATATATCTACTACTATTAAATATAAGTATAATTATTTTTACTAAATTAGTAGTAATCTTTTAGTATCTTAGGTACCTACTTATTATCCTACCTATTCTTACCACCACATTCTTACTCTAATACTTAACTATATATACTTATTATCCTTAATAAATAATACCTAATCTTATAGAAAATAAGTAGATTTTTATACTTATATCCCTTTATATAAATATATATTAGTTTAATATATAAATATCCTAAGGTAATAATAACTAATATGCCTTCTAAATTAAGACTAAAATATTTTATAAAGTATATAATTTTAAATATTCTACTATTTTACTCCTTTATATATATAATATATAATTAATTATCTTCTAGTTAGAATATATTATAACCTTAGTGGGTGACCTAATATAGGTAACTAATAAGGTGATAATTATAATATAAATATATTAATTTATCCTAAGGTTATTAGAGGGTACTAAGACTAATATATATAGTAATAGCCTACCTTATTAGCTATAATATAGTTAACCTAACCTTATATAGTTTTTAGATACTAAAGATATAATAAATAGGGCTTTTTAACTATTTAACCTTATAAGTTAGGTCCCCTTCCTAAAACTTCTATTTAATAGAAATAAATATAACCTTAAATATATTACTATTAATAATATAAGTAATATTATTTTCTATATTATAACTAGTATTAGTGTTATTATTTTAAACTTAGTAACTACTTATACCTATAGTAGATCCTAGGTATATTAGTATAAATAGGTATATAAATATATAATATAGTAGAAATATAAGATTTAATTAAAATATAGAACTATATAACTATATTATATATTACTAGTATATTTAATATTTATATATTCTTCTTTAATTAGTATCTCCTTACTTAATTTAATAAGGTATAGTAAGCTTAAAGTAGGTGGATAAGTTTAATATTAAGATGTGGTACTAAATGTAACTTTATTATAATTAATTAGGGTAGCTAGTAGAAAATAATTATTAGAGGTTATAAATTTAAGTATAGTAAATAGATATATAGATATATAATATTAGGAGGCTAATAATATAACTTATATAGCTAATATAAATAATTTAGGAGAATAGTCCCTAATAATAATAGTTTTATATAAGTATTATAATAACTAATATATTTAGCTTCTATATAGGTAAGGTGTAATTTAATAGTTAATTAGTTAAAGAAGGCTAATTAGGCTTATAATATTATTAATAAGCTTCTATAATAGATTATTTATAAATATATATAATGAGTTAATTTAACTTAGTATATGGTAGACCTTATATAACCTTATTACCTAATATTTATATTATTTAAATTACTTATAATAATATTATATAATAATATAAGTTTCCCTACTCTAGCTTCTATAATCTTAAGGTTCTAATAATAATATTTTAATTTATAAATAAGATTTCTAATATAATAAAATACCTTACTTTAAAAATAGTTAATCTTTTATAAGTAAATAGTATTATCTTTACCTAAATTAAGTAATAGTATATTTAGGGTATAATTAATTAATATATTAAGGTGATTAATAAATTATCCCTCTATAATTATCTAGCTCTAATTAGTCTTTATTATAATAGGTATTATAATATCTAAGCTTATTATCTTTAATAATAGAAAGGTTAATAAGTTAAATGGTAGAGTAGACTTTATACTTTAATTTATAGGTATGGGGGCCTTTTTAGATCTTATAAGGGGAATATATATAATAATAATTCCTAACCTATAATTATATAAGGTAGGGTGGGATAATATAGTAAATATCTTAGTAATATTATTAAGTATAATAATATTAATAGACCTTCTATTATATTACTTATAAGATAGGTTAGGTAGACTAACTATTATATTTAGTTAATATAAGTATTCTATTTTTAAAATCTTAGGCTAACTTACTAGGGGCTCTAAATAGGATAGGTAAGACTTTATAGTGCCTAGGTATAAGTAAGCCCTTCTTTAAAGACTTATTTTAAGTATTATTTATAGAAATAAGAAGGCTATTTTTCTTTAATTTAAAATTAGAGTTATAAATAGTAATAAGCTAATTAGGTGAGCTATTATAGTCTATAGGGATAGTTCCTATATTTATAGTATAATAATTATTAATAGATAAAAATAGTAGTATAATAATATTATTATTAACTACCTCTAATTAGTATATAATATAATTATAAAAATATATAATATAATTATAGTAAAAGTATAATAAGTTAATTAACTAAGTAATTAGAGGGAGAAAGTATTACTTATAATAATATTTTATATATTTAGTTACTTTAAATTAGGCTTTTAAAGTAGCTAGCTTAGGGATTATCTTTATTTTAGTTTTTATCTTTATTCTTATCTTAAACTTATAAGTAATATATATTATAGTAAGTATAATATTAATCTTATAATATAGAGTGAAATAAGAGTAGTTTATAATAATATTTTAAAATAAGATAAGGTAAAATTTATAGCTACTATATAGGTAATAGTAATAGTATCTACTATAATTAGGGAGGGGGGGTAGGGGGTAAGCTAATATATATAATAGAGGCTATAATTTAGAAATAAGGGTATAATTAACTATAATACTTATATATATATATATAGCTACCTATAATAGCTAAGATAGTAGGAAACTTATAAAAAAAGGATACTTTATAAATAATAAGGAAGACCTAAGTCTTTAGCTATAAGGGATAAACTAATAGGAGTATAAATAATAAGGAAAACTATACTTATAACTAGTTTTATAAAGTAAGGTATTAGCCTAATAAATTTAATAATATAAGAGGATTTATTATAATATAATATAACTTAAATAAAATAAGTTAGTTATTTATTATAATAGTCCTACTATAAGGAATAATACTTTCCTTATAATAATATTAATATTAAATTAGGTATATAACTATATTATTAAAGGAACTAATAGGTGGCTTTATTATATTATAGGAATATAAGGTGGGTTATTAGCTATTAGCCTTAGGAGACCTTAGATAATAAATGGGTATAGGTATATTAACTTAAAATAACTAGAGATATTATTAGGATTAAAATAAGGAATATTATTAATTTTATTTTTATTTTATATATAACTAAATATATAGTAGCTTTATATAATTAGAAATACTTAAGACCCTAAATTAAAAGAAGGAAATATAGTACTAATAATAGGGTAAAAATAATCTAATATATAAATATAAGGCTATAACTTTATAATATATAGGTAAGGCTAGGGAGAATTATAGAAGTAGTAAGTAAGACTATATTATAGTTAGTAGATTACCTAACTAACCTCCTATACTAAAACAACTTATTCTATATAGTTTATATCTCTAAACATATTATATATATTTATATTACCCTTTATTTTTTAATAACTAGAATATATAGCTTATATAGTAAGATTACTTTACTAATAATAAGTAATTATTAGACTTATAGGGACTTAATAAATTCTTCTTAATACTAAGTAGTAATATTTATCCTAATATAATTTTAAATATATTATTAATATAAATATAAGTATTATATATAAGAGAGGAAAGGTTTATTCTTAGAAATTTATTATTTAGCCTAATCTAATTAAATTAAGGTTAAATAACTTATATAAGTATTATTTTAATTATTCTTTATAAAATTATTTAATAACTTATTATTATACCCTTATAATATTATCTTAGATTTAAATAGAGTCTAGTATAGTAGGGGCTATTATACTAGTATATTATATCTTATAATAGTTTTTTTAGGGATTATAATTATAGTAATCTTATACTATATAATAAATAATTACTAAGAGAAGTTAATACTATATAATTAACTAAGTATAAAAATATAATAGGGTAGAATATAGAATATTACCTACCTTTATAGTTAAGTTAATATAGTTATTATTAATTATTATATATATATAATATCTAATTTCTAATATAGATTTATATAAAGATAGGTTTAACTAAATATTAAGTCTTATTAAATCTTATTTAATATATTAGTTACTTAAATATTTCTATATATAAAGATCTAATTATAAAATAAATAATAGGCCTATATAGTTTAATATTTATAAAAAAGAATTAGAGAATAACTTAACCTAATATAGGGTAACCTATACTACTATTATTTAAAGGAAAAATTAAACCTAACTCTCTACAAGAGGATTAGCTTAAGGTAACCTATATTAGTTATTATAAGTTAAAAACTATAGCCTAATTTATTAAGGAGTTAATTAAGGGAAAATTAATTATTCCTAAAAAGAAGAAGGCTATATTAGTAGAAGAGCTTTATAACTATAAGTATAAGGCCCTCCTATATAGTAGGAGTATAAAAAAAATTAGAAATAGAAATAAGGAGATAATATAGAATAATAATAGAAATATTAAGGATCTTACACCTAATAAATTTAATTTAAATAATTATAACTATCTTTATTCTATATATAAGCCCTAGATATTCTACTAAGAACTAGTATATTAATATTAAAGAGATACCTATCTACTCCTTAACTACTAAATACCTAAGGTAGTTAAGAAAGTATATTATTATAAAGAAGGAGTATAATAGTATAGAGTAAGCTAATAGTAAGGGCCTTTAGTTTAGGAATTTTAATAGTTTTCTTAAGAAGTAGGAGTACTAATAGACCCTAAATATAGAAATTATAAAAAATACCTAAGATATATTAGAGTTAGTTATAATAATAAATAAGCTAAATATAATAATAATAATTATAACTTAGGTAAGATAATAAAGATAGTAAAGATAATAAAAAAAGAAATAATTATTATTAAGAGACTTATTAAGCTAAAAAATTAGGATATTACCTCTACCTAAAAGTTTATTATAATAAAGCTAAAATTATAAGTATATAATACTAATAGAATATAATTTAATTTCTTTAGTAATAACTTTATAAAATTAGGTAATAATAGATTAAAAGCTATATTTAAAGAAAATAGTTCTTAACCTACTAATAATAGTAATAATAAGGACTTAAATATTAATAATATTATTAGGTAAGCTAATAATTACCCTAATTATATAATAATAGTTTAACTTAAATTATATATTAAGGATAATTTAAATTCTAACTTTTAATTTAAGAACTTTACTATTTTAAATATAAATAAGTATATAATAATAAAGAAATTATATTTAGTTATATTCCTTATTAAAAATAATAAGTCTAGGGTAGAAGAGTCTAAAATTAGAAAACCTTAAGAATATAAGGTTAATAAGGTTAATATACTATTAAAGAGCTAATTTAAATATATTATTATATTAAAATTTTTACTTATTAAATTTATTATTAAAGATAATAACCCTAAGGTTAAAGAGGTTATAATACCTACTAATAGCTACTCTAAGTATATTATTATATTAAAGGTTAATAAGATCTAAGTCTTTTATAATAATAATAATAAGTCTAAGGGTAATAATAGTAATAATATACTTAAGAATATTAGTAATATAGTTTATAAGATTTAGTTTATAAAAGTAATTAGAAAGTTATTATTAAATTCTTTATATAGTAAAACCTATTATTTTAATATAAAGAATATATTATTTTACTCTTATAAAGAATATATTATAGTTCTAGCTTAATAGAAGAATATAAAAAATAATAATAATTTATAGTTTATAAAATTAGAGTACTAACTAAGATATTAAATAACTATAAGCTTAGTCTAATTATTATATTATAATTTAAATATAAAACTATTATAATTTCTACTAAGTTAAAAATAAAGTAATTATATAAATTTAAATTTTATAAGCCTTATAATATAAATTATAAACTTTAAGTAAAATTATTACTTAATAAGTTAATAAGATTATTTAATATTAGTAGTATATTAGAAAATAAGGCTCTCTCTACTATTAGTACTTAAGTATAATTAAAACCTTATTAGTAGAGGCTAAATTTACTAAAGTATCTTAAAATAATATATTAACTTTAATAAAGAAGAATAATAATATCTAACTAAAAGTAAAAATAAAACTAAAAAAGAAAAGTTTATAAAACCTATATAGTTATCCCTAACTACTAAGGCTTATATAGTAAAGAATAACTTATCCCCCTAATTATTATAAGTAAGTTAGAAAAAAAGTTATTTAACCTTAGTAATAATAATAAAGATAGTAATAGGATATAACTATAATATATAATCCCCTACTATTAGTACCTTATACTTATCTAAGCTAAGTAGTAGCTATTAAAGCTAAAAAGATATATATAACTACTTTAAAAGATAATAAGAATAAGTTATTATCTAATAGTAAAAATAAAAGTAATATTTATTATATATATAATTTAAATTAAGTACCCTTTAATAATATTATTTATAAAGGTATAAGTATAAGCCTCTAATATTTTCCTCCTCCTTAAGTATTTTAAGTACTATTAAGAATAGTAGTTAAACTACTTAGTATTAATAATAAGGGTTATTAGTTATTATCCTTACTTTTCTTTTATATACTAAGATCTAATTTTACTTTTATTATATAATATCCTTCTACTCTCCTAGGTTAAAAAAATATTCATTTTTAATAATTAATATATACTTATCCTTAACTAACTATTATATTAAGGATATATAATATAACATCCTTATTAACTAGCCTATTTATAAAGAAAATTAACCTCTTTATAACTAGTTAAATATCCTACTAATATACTAATAATTACATTTATAAGTACTTTACTAACATCTTATAATATAATAGTATATCTCTCATCTTTTTTTAAAATATCTTAAATATAAACCTTATTTCTACTAAGACTAATTAGATAATATATATACTAACTATTAGTTATATACCTAACTTAATTATTAGCTAACTTAGTTTTAATATAGGTAGCTAAATAGCCTTATATTAGTAGCTATAGCCTCTAAACTAGTATATAGTTATATAGAATAAGTACTATTAATTATACCCTTTACCCAAATATATTATATCTTATCTCCTTCTTAGGAGGAGTAGAATATACCTAGTAGATAATTATTATAGTATAGTTAATATTTTAGCCTTTATATATTAACTATATCTAGTAGATTAGAGTTAGGAAAATTAATATATCCCCTATAGAATTTAAAGGAATAATATTTCCACTATTACTTATATATTATATAGATTAAGGAGGAAGGAAATACTACTAATAATAAGATAATTTAAGTTTTTTTTTATATCTTATTAAGTTATCTTCTATATATAACCTCTATTTATATAGCTTTATTACCTTATCTAATTATAGTTAATTAACCTTATATAAAATTAATATTTTTAATAATATATATATATAAAGACTATATATAATAAATCTATTTTATTTACTTATAAATAATATAATATTTTATAGTTAAGCCCTCACTATTTATCCTTATTAAGAATTATTTAGAAGGTATATATACTAAGATAATAATAAGATAATAATTATTACCTATAAGTATTATACTCCTAATAACTTTATTATCTCCTCCTCCTTAAAATATATTTAGTAAGCCTTAGGATTCAACCCTTATTAACTAATATAAGAATCTTAATCTTTACTAATATTTATAGGAAAAGTAGTACTATTTAAATACTTTACCCCTAATATAAACTATAGTATTTACTATAAGATTATACTATAATAATATTACTACTATAGGCTATATTATATATAGGTAGTATAAGGTAAGATAATAAAAGACTTTAATTATAAATTCTTTCTCCTATAATTACTTATAACCTAGTATATATTTAGCCTATAGTATAGCCTAAACCTTACTAATATAATTAAACTAGAATAAGTAAAATACTTTAGGTAACTTAAGGGTAATAACCTATATATTAGGTATTTAAGTAGGAATTATAATTATAATTTTACTATACTAAAAGTAGATAAATATAGCTATTAGTATTAGGGCCCTTTTTAAACTATTACTAATATCTATAATAAAGGAAGGATAATCCTACTTACTCTAATTAAGAACTATATAAAGATAAGGATAATATAAAAATATACCTAAAAAGTATACTAATAATACTATCTCTATAAGATAAAATACTCTAAAGATTCTCTATAATATATATAATATTAGATATATAATATAAATTATAAGTATATTTCCCTTAAGAAGAAATTACCCTATATACTTATTACTTAGTACTTAATAGTCTAAGATAATAGATAGGAGCTAAATTAAAAGGTTAATAAGATAGATACTAATAATAATATATTATTATTAGGTTTATCTTCTAAACCTTATTATCTTATAAATACTAATTATTTATTTAATTAGCCCTTAATTAAAAGCTTATATAGTAAGTATATACCCCTATACTAACCTAACTAATATATAATAACTTATATACTTTTAAATAGCTTCTAGTTAATAAGGATACCCTTTTAAAATACTTTAAAATATTCTTTAAAACTTAAATATATATTCTCTATATAGACTTTATAAATAAGGTAACTACTAATATTAAAATTAAGGAGAAATAACTTTATCCTATTATAACTATAGTTATATATATAATAATATCCTATATTATTTATCTTAAGTAAATATAAATATTATTAGTAAATTACTATATAGAATAAGTTAAAGTTTATATCTTTAGTACTATTAACCCTATTATATATAATAATATATTCCTAACCTTAATTATTCTTATTTATATTATTTCCTACTTTTAATATAAGAACTAATTAAGTAAGATTTAGTTTTATATTATTATTATTAGGTACCTTATTATAAGGCTTTAATTCTAACTAAATTAAGTTAGTTAATCCTTTATTAAGTAGGAGACTAATTACTAACTTATCTTAGTATATTATATTCTTAACTACCTATTAGTAGGTAGAGTTAATAAGTATATTATCTTATAAAATAGCTACATTTATTTATAATTACCTATAATTAATAATATATTATATAAATTAATTAATATAATAAATACTATTAGAAATATTAATAATTTATATACCCTACTTATAATAAATACTCTTATAAAAAGGTTATATCTTAATAGGTATTACTTTAAGTTATACTAATTTAGGTATAAAATATTAGGCTTTATAAGAAAGCTTATAAATCTAATAATATTATAATTATATAAACCTTAGCTCCTAGCCTTTTAAATTATTTAAGAAATAAATAAACTCTAAAATAAGCTTATTAATATTAAGCTATCCCTATTAGAGTATCTAAAGCTTAATAATACTAATATAAATATATTAATTAATTCTTAAGATAGGCTAAGCTTTATAATATTATATTTTCTTCTCTAAATTCTATATATAAACTTATATAACTTTATTATACTAAAGTTATTTAAAGATATTAACTAATATATACTAAGATAACTTCTTACTAAGTTTATAATTAAATCTTAAAGATAAATACTTAGTTATATAATTAACTTAGTTAAGCTTTAATAGTAATTATAGGATATAATATATAAGTAGCCTTTAAGAAATAATATTAAAAGGCTCCTAACTATAAACTATATATTTATTATATATATTATTTAATTAATAGAAATACTATTAGTTATATAAAAATATTATTTTTTTAATCTTAAAGATAATATAACTCTATTATTATAAAAAGAGCTAATTAATAATAATATATTAATAAATCTTATCTTTTCTAATAGATAACTATTTTTACTATTAGCTTACTTTTTCCCTTATATCTTAGAAAAGGTATATCTACCTTTATTTTACCTCTTTATTCCTAAAATAGTATTAGCTAATTAATTAGATACCTAAATCTAGGATCTTTATAAGGTATTAAAAGGACTTAGTTAAAATACTAGTAAAAAGATTAATAAATTTAAAGTTAAATAGTATTATTATAATAAATAATAAGTATTTAAAAGACTTCTTTTATAAGATAATATTATATTAATATAGAGCTTTATAAGTATTATAGAGTAGTAAATAATAAGTTAAAGTTATATTTAGATATTTAATTATTTAGTCTTTTAATATCTTATAAGATTCTATATCTAACTAAATATATTAGTTTATACCTTCTAAAAATAATATAAATTTATTATATATAAGCTCTTATATTAGGATTTTATAAGTATTAGTTAAATACTTCTACTTAATATTACTACTACTTATATATTTAGAGATAATAACCTATCTAATACCTATAAAATTATTCTTCTAAGTTCTTAAAAATATAAATTATTTATTAATATAGTTTAGGGGTATTTTATAGCCTTAATAAAATTAGAATAATATATAAATCTCTATATTATTAAAAAAACTTTTATAACTTTATAAAGCTTAAATTTCTATAAAGATTTATCTAATAGTATTAAAGGAGTAGCTAAAAAGAAATTATTTAACTTAGTTAGGTAAACTAAATATATAATATAATTATAAAAAATATAAAAGAGTCCTATAAGTTTTAAGAGTTACCTTATAATATTTAATATTAATTTTAATAAGCTAATTAATACTTACTATTTTATTTAATATATATAAAGATAAAATTAATATTATATAAAGGCTTAAATACTAAATTAATCTAATTATTCCTAATTTAAAAGTATTATCCCTAAGTAATATATAATTTAGGATACTATCTAGTTAAGTTATTATACCTAGGTACCTAAGTATTAACCTAAATAAAATATTTATTTATAATAGTACCTTTTATATAGTTTAAGAGTAATTCTTTAACTTATTAATAGCCTTTTTAGGCCTAAAGTATTTTTAACTCTTTTAACTACTATAAGTTATATAAAGTTACTTAAGGAAAGCCTCTCTAAGAAGCTTAGCTATTATAAATACCTAGCTATATTAAATAAGCCTTATTTAAAAGATAAGATTAAAAATTTATACTAAAAAAAATAGAGGATATATTAATATAAATATACCTCTAGTATATTAACCTTAATTTATATTACTAATTTATTATACTAAATAATAATATATAATTATTAATTATATATATATTTATTACTTTATAATTATATTATTATTACTTCTACTTAGTTCTATTATTTCTTCTATTATAGTATTTTAGCTACTACTTTCCTTATTATATTAATATTAATATTATAATTATTATAGTCTATTTATTACTATATCTTAAGGTAAGTATAATTAGGGGGTAATATTATTATTATAATATTAGAAGATTTAATTCTAATAAATAATAATAAATATTTAGTACTAATATAATTATTTATAATAAGAATTTAGTCTATATTATATATAATAGGTAGTTAATAAGGGAGTATTATTTAGTAGGTAAAGGAGGATTAGTAGGTTTATAAATAGGGGGTATAAAATATACCTAATATAGATAATATATATATAAGGATATATTAAATAGGGTACTTTAATTAGCTATAGTATTAAAGTAAATAATATACTAATATACTCTTTATTTTTTTCTAATATAAATCTTTAATTTCTAAAAGATATATAGAGCCTCTAACTATCTAAATACCCTAATAAATCTTATAGGTATAAAAGAGTATTTAGGTATATTATAAAGCTATTTAATAGTTATATAACTATAAATATATTCTAATTATAGTAATATAAATAATAGTTACCCCTTATAATAAGAATAACCTTAATATTTTACCTCTTATTCTAAATTAGTAGCTATTTTATTATAATTTTTTTAATAAATACCTTTTTATATCTACCTTAATATACCTTTAGTACTATTCTTAGTTAGGTTAGAAAAAGTATATAAAATATTTAATTTATAAGGCCCTTATTAGTCTTCCCTTCTATATACTTTTTAGGCTTATATTAAAGTTATTTATATTCTTAAATTATACCTTAATAGCCTACCCCTCCTAATTTATTAACTTCCTTAATTATATATAGTCCTACCTAATATTCTATTTAGACTTCTTTTAGTAATTTTTAAGTACTTAGTATTTAATAAATTATTTATATTACTAACTTTTAATATATTATATAACTTTAGGAATATTACCTTTAAAACCTACTCTTATTTACTTAATATAACTTAATATAATATATCTTTTTTATAATTATAGGTATAGCTTATTCTAAATAAGACTTAATTTATAATAAGTTTTATATTATTAAGATCCTTTCTAACTCTAATAACTCTAATATTACTTAGTTTCTATTAACTACTCTTACCCTTAGTAATTTAGGTAAGCTTACTATAGAAATTACTTTCTCTCTTTTATTATTAACTTAGTACTTAGGTTATTTTAATATTATTTAGGCTATTATAAAGAGTTAATATTATAATATTTATAATATAAAGCTTTAAGAAATTAAGGAACTTATTAGGAAAATAAAATAAAAGATACTTAAGGATATTAAAGCTTAGTATTTTATAAGCTTCCTATTAAGATATAATTAATATAATACCTTTATAGCTACTATTAATACTCTTCTATATAAAGTTTAACCTATTATTTCTAATAAAAACTTATATATTACCTAATATTACTTAAATTATTTAACCTAATATTATTTTACTATAATAGTTAGAGATAATATTATTATCTCTAATAAGGATAAATATATTCTATTTAGTACTTTTATAAATAGTAATATTTAACTACTAACCTAAAAGGATTATAAACTTATTAAATAGGAGTATTAAGACCTTAGAAAAAAGATTACTCCTATTATTAAAATATTATAAGAGTTAATCTTATAGTAGCTTTAAGTTAATACCTATCTACTCTTATTATATAAGAAACTATCTTAACTTCTTTTAGAGAATTAAAAATTAAGGCTTATTAATAAACTTTAAAATAAAACTTTAATTAAAATTAATAAAGTAGCTCTCTAAGTTTAAGTAATAATAATAAAAGTAAATTAGTATATAGTAAATAAGTTAACTTTAGGAGAACTAGAATTAATCTAAATTATAATAATAAAAATAATAAAATATAATAACTAGAAGAGTATTAATAAATTTTATATAACTATTTATTATTTCTTTAAAAATATTATAAATATACCTTAATATATTATAAATATTATAAATAAATATACTATATTTAAGATCTTATTATATATTATTAGGAATATAAGACTAATTAATATAAAATTTATAATCTAATATATAATAAAATAATATAATAAGAATTTAAATTAGGACTTATTAAGTATAGTTATATTTAGTTAAAAAATATAATAGTTTAGAAATTCTCTACTATATTATTAGCCTAACCTAAATAGAGGTAATAAGTTCCTTATACTTTTTAGGTATAATTATATTATAAAACTAACTTAAAGGCTATAAATTAGTTAATTTAATAAATAGTATTAAAATCCTTCTCTAATAACTACTTAAGTAGCTTTATAATAAATTATTAGGAAGATTAAACTTCCTTAAATATCTATTTATTATATATTTATAGCTCTCTAACTTAATTAGTTAACTTAATTATAAGCCTTAAGATTTATTCCTTAAGTATTTATTAATACCCCTATATAGCCTTTAAAGTCCTATTATAATTAATTAAATTTAGGAAGTTATATTATAAATAGTAACCTATATTTATATATTTACTATAAAACCTCTTAGTAATATATTTCCTTACCTTTAAATAATAATCTAATATCTTAGTACCTAAATAGCCTATTTATAATATAACCTCCTTTAAAGGTCCTTTTTTAGTTATAAGAATATTTAATAATATATTAATATATAATAAAATAAGGTATATACTAAAAATATAATAATAATTTAAAGTTACCTCTTAAAAGCCTATTAATAGTATATTAACTTAAATATATAGCTTATTATATATATTTAAGAGGAAGAAATTCTAATAATTTAATTTAAAAATATCTTTAAACTACTAAGCTATATCTAAGGACCTCTTATTAATATATAACTATAATAAGAAGATTTTATACTTATATAGTTATAAATTAATAATAGCTAATATATATCTTAATCTTAATATTCTTATTATTTTTATTAATATTATTATATATAAGAAAGGTAAGATAAAAGTAGCTCTTTACTTTTACCTTAATTTATTATAAAATATAGCTATAAAGCTTAAGAATATAACTAAAGATAATATATAATTAAAAATATTATACTTTATTTTTAACTTAATTTATAATTCTAAGATAAATAGCCCTCCTTTTAAAGCTATCTATATTAGGTATACTAAGACTAAGTTTTACTTTACTAATATAATTAATATACTTAATTAAAGTAAATTTAATTACCTAATAATAAGTTAGTAGGAATAAGAGACTAATAAGGACCTATTTATAATCTTAATAGAAATATTAGAGGAAGTTATTAAGATTATAAATATTTAACTTTAATATATAGGTACTAATAAGATTAAACTAGTTATAAAAATAGTAATAACTTATATTTATAAGTAATATAATTATAATTAGTATAAGGAAAAAAATATTACCTAAAACTAATTTAATATTAATTCTAATTAGTACTTAGAAATATAATTAAATAATAATATATCTAATTTTAAAAATATTATTTAGGTTAAGCTTAAAGACTATATTATTATTATATTATAATATATAGCTACCTAAAACCTAAATTATATTATTTACTAAGAGTTAGAAATTAAGGTAAGCTTATATAGGGTTCTTAAATCCTCTTTAATAGTATCCTATTATTATAATATTCTTATTATAGCTATAAGGAGGGTAAATAGAGAGGAAAGAGAAATCCATATAGATAATATAGTATTTTCCTACCTATAGTTAATAAATCTTATATTTATTAGGAAGAAAATCTAGTAACTTATTTATAGATTTATTAACTAGTAATAAATTATAAGATTCTATTTAAGTTATAACTTAGAAATCTTAGAGAATAATAGTAGTAATTTAGTATTATTTAGGAAGTAGGTTAAGAAGTTAGTTAGTTATATTATAGAAAGGATTTTAAGTTATATAAAAGGTATAAGATTTAAGATTAAAGAATAGTATTTTTAATATTTAAAAGTAGGAATAAACTAAATATTATTAGATTATAAGGGTAGAAAGGGGGTTAAGGGGATTTATAAGTATAAAATTATAATAACTTAATAGTCTAATAATAGTAGGAGGATAATATAAAAATATAATCCTTAATTAACTACTATAATAAAATATCTTTATTAATATAACCTATAGGCCTTATATAGAAATTAACTTTATTTTTAAATATAATTATTAATACTTATTATATTTACCTTTTTAAATATAATATATTATTTAAAAAGGCCTATTAATTATTAGATATCTTTAACTTATACTTAATAGTATATATTAAGAGGACCTAGTATTTAGGAATATTAGTTAACTCTATTATAGGTAACCTATATTAAGATATATTCCTAATAATATAGTTTTTTAAAATAGTAATATTAATATTTAGTATATTAAATACTCTACTTTATATATTTAGGAATCCTTTTTTATAACTTTTTAAGTTTTATCTTTATCTTCTTATTTATATTCTTTTAGTTCTTAACTCTCTAAGTTACTATATTTTTTTTATTACCTTAATATTATCTAGGATTTATATAATATAAATTATCTTTAAGATAACTTAATAGAGAAGAATTAAGTTTTTAGCTAAGTTTTCTTTTATAAAATTATTATACCTCCTTATAGGTATCTTCTTAATATTATTATAATCTTATTATATAAGTACTTTATTATATAATTACTTTATTAGCTATTAGCCTTTAGGCTATTAGTATTAATAATTAATAGTATTATAAGGAGTAATACTTCTTAGCCTTATTTATATAATATATAGTTAGGGCTATATACTTATAAATAAGTATATTATATTATCTTTTTATTATAATTAGTATTATTTTCCCTCTAAGTACTAAGTTTTAAATATTTACTATTTTATAGAGGTACTATATATATTTTATATATATAGGAAATTAGAAATTTAACTATTAAAGTTAATTCCTTAAGTACTAATTTATATAGTATATATATTTTTATTTTCTTTATTAGTATTATAAGTTTATTATAATTCTCCTTATTCTTCTAACTAATTTTACTATTTACTTAAAGTAAAGTTATTAGGCTAAGAGGTAAATAGTAAGTTCTTACTTTATTAATATACTTTTATTTTATTTTTTTATCTAATTATTTTCCTAAAGACTTTATATTTTTCCTAATCTTAAAAGACCCCTTATACTTAATTTAGCTTTTTTAATAATTAGAGAATCCCTAAAATTTCTAAGCTTTCCTTACTAAATAGTAATTATTACCCTACTTATTTAATTTTCTTACTTTAAATCTTAATTTATAATATAAGTCTAAATAAAGATTATAATTTCTTATAATTAAAATAATAATAACTTCTAAGAATTTATTATCTATATAATATACCCTATTAGATATTAGTATAAGGCTTATATTAGCTCCTCCTACTATTAACTTAGTTATAAAGGTACTTATAGTTAATATAAATATACTAATTAATAGAGTTTTAGTATTATAAGCTCTTACCTAAAATATTAATAATAATAGTAATATAAATAAAGATTTACCTACTATTATTAAATATAATAAGAAGTAGACTTTTAAAGTAATTAGCCTAAGAATAATAAAAATAGAATTAGCTAATTTTAAAGTATTAATAATATAGAATATTCCTTCTATTTCCCCTAATAAGACCTTTATAATATAGTAAGATAATTTACTTAAAGAGAAAGATACTACTATAGTTATATTAAAACTTAAAACTTAAAAGAAGTTAAATATTATTACTTAAGATAATATTTAAAAATTAATAGATAAGATAAATCTTATTAAGCTTAAAGTAGGTATTAGTAAGGCTTTAGCTATCCTTAATATATTATAGGTACCCCTAAGTAACTCCTAATAAGTTATTTAATAAGATTAGCTTATAATTATTAATAACTTTAAATAGTAATTTAATAAGATATATATAATTATAGTAGTTATAAGTAAAATTAGTATAGGTAAGATATTTCTAATTAATATTTTTTTAGATAAGAATAAGTTATTAATTACCTTAGGATAATAAGTATATATTATTATTATTTATAAGATTTCTTATAATAAGATAAATAATTTTTAAAAGGTATATTAAGTAAAGATTAAATTTGTTTCTTAGGATAATTAGGATTAGGAGTTAAGTTTATTCTTAAATAATTTAATTAAAAATAACTAATTATCCCTAAATAAGTTTAATAGTAAGATTAAGATTAGTATTACTTATATAAAAAATTAATCCCCTATTTTTATATTTTAGAAATATTTTAAAATAAAATACTTAAGAATAATTAGTAAAATTAATATTATTCTTAGTTAAAGTAGTATATCCTAACCTTATTAATAATATAATTATCTATTATATAATAAAGTTTTTAGTTAAATAAATAAGTATTATAGAGGTTTTAGATATAATATATTAAATTAAATATAGAAGTATTAGTATTCTCTACTTAATAGTTTAAAAGTATATAAATAATAAGGAGAAGAGTATAAAGATAGGTATTAAAAAAGAGAAAGATATAGTATTTTAGCCTCTTATTAAAATTATTTATATTTTTTATTAAGTTAAAGCTTTATTAACTAATCTTATAGTTATAGATCTTCTAGGAGTTATTAATTCTAACCTTATAAGGTTTACTATAACTAATAAGTATATAGTAAAATATATAGTTATATAGGTAGTAGCTCCTATTAAGTAGGTTATAAATAATAAAATTATTAAAAAATTAATAAGAAAATCTTCTTATCTTTAAATAAAACTTAATAAAATCTATAATAATATTACTTTTATTTATATTATAATAAGTATTAATTTTCTCTTATATTTATTATATTTATATTATTTTAAATCTTAACCCTTTAATAGTAGTTTTAATAGTTAATTTACCTTTTATAAATAAATATAATTAAGTTTATAAAAGTTCTTAATATATTTAATAAAGATAATAAAATTTATATTAAAAATATAAGGAAGGATAAACTTTAAAATATAATTATAAAAAAGGGTAATATTCTTAAGGACTTAAAAATATAAATTTAGGAGTTAAATTAAAATATTAGTAAGCTTACTTAAGAGTTATAAGTTTAGAGAGGCCTTTATAAAAAGTATAATAAAGATTATTTAATATATTTATCTTATATCTCCTTTAAGTATAAGTACCTTATAATATTATAAAAAGCCTATTTAAGATACTAAGTAATAAATAAAGACTTAAATAAGGATAAGGTAGTAAAATAACCTCTACTTATAATAAATAATATATTTATAAAGATTAAAAAACTTAATAATTAATATATTATAGTTATAAATATTATTAAAAAGCTTAAGAGGTAATATTAAGTATTAAAAAAAGAGCTTATTAACTTAGAATAAGAGAAGAATAATATTATTATAATATTATATAATTATATATTTAGAGGTAGAATAATATAATTAAGAAAGTAATTAGAGTAGATTTTATAATTAATATTAAGGACCTTAATATAGTAGAAGTCTAAGATAATAAGACTTTTAATTTATTTATAAAAATATATAATTATAATATAGTTACTAATTTACTCTTAGTTTTTACTATTTTTATAAAAGTATATTA